>JAEUYN010001138.1:0-40225 GCA_018257835.1 Euura lappo
TCATTTGAGCTTTATATTCGAATCCATAAGATGTAAAATTCATTTTCTCACACCCGGTCGCGAAATGCCACTTTTCATACCTCTTGAGCGTGCGCAAAACAGATCTCTTCGGCCCTCTTGCGCAAAGTGCTGTTTTGCGCCTGCTCACTCGGTCTGAAAAAAGGCATTTCTGCAGACCAGGTGTTGTTTAAAAAGATCGTGTGCATCACGGGCGCAAGGCTATTTTGGCGAGTGTGATTGCAGTACACTCGCTTTCGGCTCGTGCTGCAAATTTCACCATCAAAAAGTAGTGTTTTGCGCCCTCGATACACAATGTACTATTGTGTATTCCATTTGTGTGTGTATGACATCAGACTTGGCGTTAATTAAATTTTATCTGCTGTATAGTGGCATTCTCTTCCTTGCCATAAAAAATAGTTTCATATACCTACTCGCGAAGCCTATTGTGGTTCTCTGCACGATTTTATGAGTAACTCGTTTGGTGGATATTTACCGCAGTCTGTCGTTAAAAGTTCCAAAAAATTTCGTGTCTATCTTTCGGTGATTTTATTGTTCATTTCCTGATTTAGGGAAATCGTTGGATTGGTCGCTGAAATCGAAGCAGCGCAAAGAGTTGGACTTCAGAACGACAAGATTCGATTCCGCTTTCTCCTCAGCAACGACGAGGGTACAAAGCTTCAAGTTACGTGCTGGAACGATCAGGCTGAGAGAATAGAACCGTTGGTTCATTCTAATGATGTAAGTATTTCTACATTTTTTGCAATTAATACCACTACCGAAAATTTACAGATGGAAACCCATGGATGAATCTGAATGGTCCTTCTGCAGTGTAATTTGGAATTTGTCACAAATATTCCGAGGAGTGATTTCTATGCAATATTGTGATCAAAAGTTCCTTAGCAATTTGTCTTTTCTAACGATTTTTTTTAAAACGTTCATGCATTTTTGTTTCCAATATTTCATAAAACTTTATTTGTCGAAAAAAATTGTTCATAAAAAAAAATTGCTAATGAACTTTCTATTTTAATTTCGACTAAGAATCAACCCCTGAAAGATTTGCCACGAATTGTGAATCACTCTGTACAGTAATTCGTTACTCTGAATCTGAGATTTCACGAGTTCGTATAAGTATTGATATAAAATATCTAGGTAGATATTCATAATGTATTCATACGAGTCAACCTGGATATTTATACATATAAATCCATGTTCAGACTCATACGAATCCATATAATTTCGTAGATTCCAAGATCCAAGTTCCTACGTAAAAACCATGTAGATCCATCTATACATGGATTTCTACCTGCAAATTCTCATTAGGGATACCTGTTCTCTCGTACCTAGTACTCCTCCTTTCCAGACATATTTTAACTCAATTAAATTTAAGGTGCTGCATATTATGAACATTACGGCGAAGCCAGTCTTGCGGAAATATAACTGGCACGGAACATTCGACATTGAGTTGATACCCGATTCGCGTACACAACTGAATGTGTACAAAAGGACACTACCTGGAGCTATTGCGAGCGGGGCTCCACAAGTTGTTCAATTAGTTGAATTGAAGGAAGCTGCAAAATATGAAAATTTGATTCGTAAGGATTGATTGTTATGAATCAATTTGTATAAATGTTTCAATATTAATTTCGATTTTCTTTCTCGTTCGTGTGACAGGTGTACAAGGATATGTAAAGTCCAAGTTCGCCTTGTTCAAACCTGCTCCAGTACAGAAGGGTCCAAGCTACGGACATGGAGCAATTACTGATGGAGTTTTCAAGTTGGAAGTAAAATTCATCTCATTCACTCCAGACCACAGTTTTGAACGGGGTGATTTCGTCGAAATTCTCGGCTGCATGCAACAGCATTGTAATAATACTAATAATTCAATCTCTTTCCACTAACGATTCATCATTAGTGTATCACACAATCACACATACATGTTTATAAGCTAAAAAAAAAAATGCTTGTTACAGTGAATCCCATTCAAATGTTGGTACAAGGCATCGATGACATCAAACGAATCGATGGTCCTCCAATATCTCCTGTGAAGCTAATATCAGGATCATTACCTCTACCTTTGAAGCGCGCTGAGTCCGATGTATGATGCCACTATAGAGGTATTTCCTATGTCTACTCAATTAATGAATCTTCTCTATTATCGACCTAATTAGAATTATTTTACAGTCAAATCCTGGACGTTTGCTGTTATGGAATGCGGTGACATTTCTACGAGATCGATAGAATACGTACGAAAATGTTCCAGTTCGTAATTTGAGAATATTCTTCTTTTTGTTCTTTTCTGTTCTTTTCTCAACAGAATACAAGTGAAACATAGAATTATAAAATGCAGTATATTTTTCTCTGTTAATTTTGAGTTTCAAGTTACAGGATTTGTTGATGGCTCATTAACATCCATAATCCATTCTATTGTAATAGTATTTATCTATTTTCCATGTTACTGTGTTCATCCTGTACTACTTTATTTCAGTTGTGTAATACATTCATTAATCGACATAAATTATACACCGTATAATTGATTAAGTTAATGTATTTTTTCTTGGTTCCGTTTTTCTGTCCTCCCTGTTGTTGTTTTTCATATCAGTCCTTGTGGCAGTAGTTCTAGGCTGTAGTTGGGGTAGTCATTTGCAGTCGCTGTAAGTTTTAACTTCCCGTTCCTCTGTTCTCAGATAAAATTAAAAGTTATTGCCCCCAGTCACCCCAAGAATGAAAAATTCAGTTTCAACTCAATCTCCATGTTTTGATGTCAAGAGAATCACCTCCAACCATTTTCAGTTAGGCGCCTTGGTGCGTGAATGTATGTGTGTATGGATGTGATCATTTTTTTCTCTCTGACGATATCTTTTGAACGCATCACCCGATATTTATGATCTTGGTTTTAATCGACTCGGCCTTTTCGACTCTGAAGCTTAATAGGTTTTGGTTTCGATCAGTATAGCGGTTTGCGAGTTATTCGAAGAACAAAATTCCAAACAATGTGATAAAAATTATATCTAGAGAACGGAACAACGGATTTGAATAAAAATTTGTGCCCGACGGTTTTTCGGGTCACTGATCACGAACCTGAATCTTAGGTAAGGTGTGCAAAATTCGAAATGGTAGATCCAATATGCTTGAAATAATCTAAATATTCTCTGATCTTGATTAAAATTGGTATCGATAGGTTTTAGCTGGCTTATAGTCAGCCTAAAGCCGTAACTCGAAATGCAGGTGTCCATTGCAAAATTAATGAATTCTATAATATTCAAAAGCATATTTACTCTAAAACACATTCATTTTGATGACAAGTAAAAACTAACTCACGTAGTGTTTGTTTTTGATTTTTATGTTCTCTATTAATTTGATGTGACGTCAGTGTCAGTGCATTTTATTTCATAAACATACAAACCTCTTGCAGATTTTCAAATTCATGGCACTGTCATTCAACGATCAAATTATTGAGTCATGTGGACAAGATAATAAAAAAAATCCTGTATATATTATGGGGCTGTCCACGTCAATTCACCTAGGCTCGTGACCGCAACTTTTTTGATTTGCTCCATAATTTTTTCTATTGTTGTACTTGCTCTAAAACATTTTTCAGAAATTTTTCCGATTTAAAAAAAAATCCTTTTCTGAGTTATGATTTTTTTTCGACGGAAAAAAAGGACCATTTTTAAAAATCGCATTGGTGAGATAAAACGAATCGAAGGTCCTCCCATATCGATTGTCAAATTAATATCGGGATCCTTGCCTATTCCTTTGAAACGTGCCAACGATAAATCCAGTGCTTGATGTTTCAATTAATTGTTTTTATCTTATACTTAATGATTGTTCTGTCGATTTCTCTGATCAACGTCGGCTGATTGCTGTAATGGCTTGCCACGTAAGCTTTTCTTCTTATAAAATAGACTCATAGTAAATTAAAATAGACTCATAGTAAATTCTATACGAGAATGTTTCAGTTTGTAATTTTACATTCCACAATTTTATTCAATTTTTAAAACAATATCATTCAAAATAATATAAAATCCAGTATACTTTTCTTTGACAATTTTGAGTTTTAAGTTTACTTTATCTGTACGCCTACCTGATTATCATTTCTCTCAGATACTATGTTTATTTTGTGTTACTGTGTTTTTGTTAATAAATAAAGTTGTTGATAAACATGAATTAACTGAGTTTATTTATCAATATCCATGTTCTTCGCATTTTCATATCTATTCTGAATTCTTTACATTTTGTTCATTCATTCTTCTGTCTTAGTCATTAATTTTTTCACGTTCAGGTTTATCGTTCTCTTTATATTTTAAACTCGAGCCTTCCGTTTCTCAGTTTGTCATATTCGGGTGCACTTTTTAAATTTTATCTATTTCTTTTTTCAGCACACGTCTTTCCTTCGATAGTTTTGAGACCGCGAATATTCTGTTTTTTCCGGCTTCCTTAAAGAATTTCTACGATTTCATATTTCGGATGCCATAACCTTAGTTGAAAACCTACTTTAGTCATATAGTTCTTTGTAAACAACATTTTTGACCGTGTTTCTATTCTTTAGTCCCGTGGTTGTGTAAATTTTAAGAGCATTCCACGATCGTACCCTGGAGAAAGCTACGTACAATTGCCCGTGACTAAACACGTCTTTGCGAAGATCGATACCAATCTTCTCGAAGGTTTGTCCTTGTGATTTGTTAATGGTCATTGCAAAGGCTATCTTTACTGGAAATTGTCGGCGCTTGAATATAAACGGATATTCATTTTCACAATATAACGTAATGCGATTTATGTAGACTATATCTCCAGTCTTATCACCTGAAAGAATTTCACACCGCAAAACGGTATTGCCTAGCTCTAGAACTAATAGTCTAGTCCCATTGCATAAACCTTCATTAATGCTCAAATTTCTGATGAGCATAATGATACTGTACTTTCTGAGCCGCAGTTCGTGAGGAGGCAAACTTGGCGGTGTCAATGAGTTCAGGTATTCTGGTAACAGCGTTTCTGAAATTTCATCGTTATCGCCACAATTTTCAGTGCTATCGACGCTTGTATACAAACGTTCACTATCTTTGTCTAGTAACTCGATGACTTTTGTGTTTATTTCAGTTACATCAATATTTCTGGCAGACAGGATAGCGCATTTTGCTACATCTTTATATCTTTTTTCTCTAATCAATTGGCCGTATGTTTCTTCAACAATATCTTGTTCCACAGTGGCTAAGCATCGATTTGGCACTATAAAATCATCGTTGCAATCATTCAAATTTCCATTTCCAACATCCAATAAAAACTTTGCAAATTCTACTTCATCTTCATGTACGCGCATGTTTTTAGTTAAGGAAAATGTTCGAAAATATTGCCATAACGAACTGTATTTGATGGATATATTAACAATTTCGCTCCGGGTAGCGCGGACTTTAATTGGTAAAAGTTGTCTGAAGTCTCCACCAAGCACAAATATTTTTCCACCAAACGGTTTGTCATTACTCATAAAGTCACGCAATGTTCTATCTGCAACCTCTAATGCATGACGCGGAGCCATTGGGGCCTCATCCCAAATGAAGAGATCCACATTTTTCATGTATTCGGCCTGTTTTGATTGTATTTTGATGCTTGACGTAGAATCGGAAAATAAAGGTACCGGTAAACCGAACGTTTTATGGGCTGTTTTTCCTTCTGGAAGTAGTGTTGCTGCGATGCCTGTAAAAGCCATCGAACTGACACGCCTATTTCTTCCTTTTACTAAGTACCAAAGAGTTGTATACGTGAACGTCTTTCCGGATCCACCTGGGCCGTCGATGTAAAAACAATTATTGTTTTCCGTGTTTCTATCATCAACGGCACCCAGAATAGTATCAACAATTTCTTTCTGTTCTGCATTGAGTTGGGTATACTGTCTCATACCAATGTCCATGTAATCAGAACCCAACATATTAGATGTATTGTCACCATCATCGACAATTTGTATTTGTTCCATCCCTGTAAATTGAGATATGTCCCACCCTTCACGAGAAAGCATTCGGACGATCCTGATGTAGGCTTTTCTTTGAGCTTCTTGTACATTCATTTTTCTCATGTAATCTTCTGATAATTGTACTTTGAACTCTTCCCATAACTCTTCGGGTCGCACTGGTTGACAGTGAATTAAGATCCTAACGAACAGCCTTCGAAGACGACCTGGCATCATCCAAACCATTGCTTCTGCAATAGCTTTTCGCCATTCATCGTCGTCTTCGATCAATCCCAATGCTAAGCAAGTTTCCACAAAAGTTTGATGAACTTGTCCGTCCACAGTTTTCAAATCGTCAAAGCTTTTCGCTCCTTTGACTTTCAACAACAACAGTCGAAGATGAAATAATTCCGTTTGGGTTGGGCTTATGGAGTACATGCGTCCAATTACATTCTGCGATTTTTGTCGTTTTTGCCAAGTGGACACACTCTTTCCGTTCACCATTGTTTTCTTGAATACGTAATAAGTTGGGATGTCTGTATAAGTGAAGTTGCACGCGGCTTCATCTCTAGAATTTAATGCGAAGTAATCCATGAGCATAGTACCACGAGTTATAACATCACGTACAGCATCTTCGTCTAAATCGTCTGGAATTGCGATACTCTGTTCATTCGCTAAATGTACTGGTAACCGTATGACAGGATGACTTTTTTCTTGCATTTTTTTATCCAGCATACGCCACACAGCTTCATTGGGTCCAACGTATCGTGCTTCAATGTGATCATTTACTTCATCGTGGTTAATAACATCATCAGCATCAGTTACTTGAAAAGCCGCAGCGTCATGCCCCTTATACACATATTTGTACAAATACTTCGGTGCATTTATAGTTGCAACTACTTCAACATTAATGTGACAGTTGAAAATACGAGACAAAGTCGGACAATAAGGCACAACCCATCGATTATCTACAACGTACCCACCAGGTCGTTCATGTAAGCCACCAGTATTTCTTCGACGATAATATGGATAACCATTTACATCCATTGTCGTTTCTTCTTGAAACTGCTTCGGAAAGTGTTTTGAACAGTGACCCCGTAATTGACACCATGCTCCACAAGGCCCGTGAATCATGTTTTTCATCACGATTTCATGTAATTCCGGATTCAATTGAGGATCAGGAATCTCAGCAGAAATACATTCATCAACCATTTCTGGTGTCGATAATTTGCGTGCTAATGTCAACAGAAGATGAATATGCAACAATCCACGCTTCTGAGATTCGATTGTATATACATAGGCGCGTACTTCACCAAATAATTGTTGGCGGACTATCAAATCAATGAGGTGTTTTTTTTTCATATCAAAAACACGTGCGGTAATATCTGGCCTGTCTGCAGGCTGTTGACCAGGAAAAAGATTCTCACGAATTTCGCGCCAATTAGGATTGCAAGTCATTGTAATAAACAAATCAGGCTTAC
Source organism: Euura lappo (assembly GCA_018257835.1). NCBI lineage: Eukaryota > Metazoa > Arthropoda > Insecta > Hymenoptera > Tenthredinidae > Euura > Euura lappo. The sequence goes on from JAEUYN010001138.1 coordinate 7,423, forward strand.
CAAATTTTCTCACTATTCCCATAGCATCTTGATAATGTTGCATCATATTTCGTGGTGATCCTGTGAAAGTTGATGGCAAAATAATAATTTTACCTACCCTAGTGCTTTTCTCTCGCGCCGTTGATTCTAAATAATCAACCAGTCCCGAATAAGTTTCTGCACGGATCTTTTTTTGATTAGATTTTATAAATTCAATTCTATCTTTCTCAACTTTTACATAATGATCTACAACCCATTGTTGGAAGAGTCTGCGTCCTAACAGAATTGGATTTGTTTTATCAGTTTCACGAATCGCCATTCGATACCTCGTATAAGCTTCACGCGACACACGTTTTTGATTATTAACCATCTGTAGATTACGATGCCAACCCCGTGTTCCAAATGGATAGAACAATGGATAAATCCATGGCTCGACATTTGGATCCATTGTACTGACAACTTGCAACTTTTTACTGTTTTTGTCACGTATAGTCACGTATGATTCCGGGATTTCACCATCAGCTGTTGTCTTAAATACTGCAGCAACTTCATTGCTTCGTTGAAAGTTGAATCGGCGTGGATCTATTCCAGGCTTCATTGTAAATATTAATGCCAGTTCATTCGGTATATTTGCATTATTATTCAGTTGTTGAACTTGCAATTCTTCACTCATCATGAGATATGATTGTGCGAACACATTGTTCTCGCGTATAACACGATCAAGAATTAGTAATATTTCGTGGTCTAGAGATTCATCTTGGGAATGCCTACAATTGGTTGCTTCATTTTCATCCACTATGAAAAGTTGCCCGTGGCTTGGTTGCTGATTAGGAGCTGGGTGCAATGCGGTATTTATTTGATAATAAATTTGGCCCTGAATTTTGAAGCAATAGGGCCCACGACGACTGCCATTGAAGTTCACCAGATTAGCATTGAACGATGCAAACGAAAATGCACTATTGTACTTTCTAATGCATCTCAAAAAAGCGTTTGATTTAGGATGCGTACCGTCGAATAACGAGAAAAGCACTTCTGGCATTTCTGGAAACGCATCTAAACGTACTTTTCCATGATTGCAGCAAGTGTGAAATGAATTTCTTTGATTCGACACTCGCTCAGATGCGAAATGCTTTGCTCCACAATGTTCACAAATTTCGTCCATTGCTCCACCATAATGTTCTAAAATAATGATATTCCTCATAGCATGTGACCTATTTTCTTCAGTTTGTTGTCGACGAATTTCTTGCTCACGGGGTGTATTACGTTGTGCGTTTTCGATTAGACTCATTTCTACTGGTTCTGAAACCTCTATCACACGAGGTTGCTGTCTCATAACCATTTCTACTGGTTCTAAAACCTCTATTACACGAGGTTGCTGGCTAATAACCATTTCTACTGGTTTTGAAAGCTCTATTACACGAGGTTGCTGTCTCATAACCATTTCTACTGGTTCTAAAACCTCTATTACACGAGGTTGCTGTCTGATAACCATTTCTACTGGTTCTGAAACCTCTATTACATGAGGTTGTTGTCTCATAACCATTTCGACTGGTTCTGAAACCTCTATTACACGAGGTTGCTGTCTCATAACCATTTCTACTGGTTCTAAAACCTCTATTACACGAGGTTGCTGTCTGATAACCATTTCTACTGGTTCTGGAACCTCTATTACACGAGGTTGCTGTCCCATAACCATTTCTACTGGTTCTAAAACCTCTAGCACACGTGGTTGCTGTCTAACAACAATTTTTACTGGTCCTGAAACTTCTAATACACGCGGTAGATGCCTAGCGACACTGCTGACGACGCTTACTACATTTATATTCGCGTCAGTTCGCAGCTCGCTATTTAGTCTTTCTCTATGCCTTTGTTGGTTCTCTCTGTTTCGTTCACGCTTCCGTTGTTCAAATTCCTCTCTTTCTTCAGGAGTGCGATAAGCTTTTCGTCGTGGCATTTTTTTTCGTCACGTAAATCAGAACAGGGATCAAAATGAAACAATTATGTACGTAAGCTATAAAGTATGTATGATTTAACTCTTGAACATAAATTATTTCCCTCATCTAATTACATGATTACAGATTCATTTGTATTACAAAATACATATATGTTATACAGCAAATCAATAATGTACTTAGTGGTCTTTAACTCGTAATCCAAATCATCAATTTATCGTCGTCGTCATCATCGTCATCCTTTAGATTCAAATCAAATTCATTCAAATCATCAATATATCATCAATTTATCATCATCGTCATCATAATCATTATCATCGTCATCATCATCGTTATTTCTTTACGTAGTATTCTTGTCTATTTTTGTACATGAATTGACCGTTGATACCTGAAACAAAGAAACTACATGAGTATATCGACGGGTCCTAATGGAACAAGTGTATCTCGCTGCACAGGATAGAACAAGTGTAATTCGCTGGGCAGGATAGAATGAGTGTACTTCGCCGAAAAAATCGAAACAAGGCTATCTCGCGCGTCAGGATAGAATAAATCGCACGTCAGGCTAGGACAAGGGTAACTCGCAGCACGAGCTTGAATCGGCGCGAGTTACCCTTGTTCTAGCCTGACGCGCGAGATAGCCTTGTTTCGATTTTTCGGGACTGGTTGCTTTAGTTTACACGCAAACGTGACTAACCTTCTCACTTTTTTGAATAATTAACTTCCACGAATCGGATCGTCATCATCATCGTTATTTGATTTAATAAACGTAGTATTCTTGTCTATTTCTGCAGATGAATTGACCGTTGATACCTGAAACAAAGAAATTACAGGAGTATGTGTATTGTACATCATAAAGTGTAAATTCATTTACACGCAAACGTAACTAACCTTCTCACTTTTTTGAATAATTAACTTCCACGAATCGGATCGTCATCATCATCGTTATTTGATTTAATAAACGTAGTATTGTTGTCTATTTCTGCAGATGAATTGACCGTTGATACCTGAAACAAAGAAATTACAGGAGTATGTGTATTGTACATCATAAAGCGTAAATTCACTCGCTACAGTGTTTTTAGCCATTTACACTGTATATCGTGAGTGAACGAGGAAAGGTAACGCTTTGAAACCAACACAAGCACACGCTCCCCGTCGTCCGTCTGTCGGCAGCTGCGTTCGCTGCCGCACGGACCCGACACACGGACGACGGGAGCGTCTGCCTGTGTTGGTTTCAAAACGTTACCTTTCCTGATCGTTTACTCGGGGTATGTATTAGCTGCTGTAATCCATCGACCCTTATAATCGACTCTAAAAACAATACTTGGCAGCTGCGTTTGAGATAAATTCGACTGTAAAAAATCATTGCCTACATCATGATTTGTCTTTATTGAACTTTTTTGAATAATTAACTTCCACGAAAATCGGAGAACTCTCCGCACTTTTGAGACATACGATGTACTAACCTTGGGTCACTTTTTAAAATAATTTCGCCGCTCTCGACGCATCTGGGTCTTCTATTTTTTATTGGTGTGAATGAGTCTTTTTAACGAACGACGAATACCGCACGAAAGGGACAGCTTGTGCTCTCTCCGCAGACGGCACTTTATCAGCAACGACTTTTCGCACGATTTTTTTTTTATCTTTTTTTGCAACGGCTTTTCGCACGAGTTTTTCCAATCTTTTTTTGTATCGCACGAATACCGCACGGAAGACACAGCTTTTGACGGTTTGACAGTTGCTACCGAACACAACCGAGCAGCTTGTCAACCGAGCATCGGGTCGGGTCGCGAGAGCCAATCGGCAAGTCGGAAAAGCGCTTACGTCCGAAGTCGGCAAACCATCTCTGACTTCGATAAAACGATTCCTTCGATAAAACGAGATTCGATCCTCACACGCACTTTTTTATCTTTTTTTGCAACGGCTTTTCGCACGAGTTTTTCCAATCTTTTTTTGTATCGCACGAATACCGCACGGAAGACACAGCTTTTGACGGTTTGACAGTTGCTACCGAACACAACCGAGCAGCTTGTCAACCGAGCATCGGGTCGGGTCGCGAGAGCCAATCGGCAAGTCGGAAAAGCGCTTACGTCCGAAGTCGGCAAACCATCTCTGACTTCGATAAAACGATTCCTTCGATAAAACGAGATTCGATCCTCACACGCACTTTTTAATATTTTGACATATACTAGGGGCTCCGCCCCTCCGCGCCTCACTTTTCCTAGGAAAGGCTGGCCTAACTTTTTCTAACCTTCAGTGGCTGTTCTAACCTTTTCTAACCCTTTTTGGAACACTCACTTATTTCTTTTCTCTGCTTACATACGCGCCTCACTTTACGTACAGGCTGTAGGCTACAGCCACTGGAGGATAGATTGTATATGTATATCAGTGGGCCGTGGTGGGCCGGCGCTTCGCGCCTCCTTGGTTAAGCCCGTGACACAAGAAAAGCCGTGAGCCGTGTGCGGCATCACCTACAGGCGTTACGGCAGCGGCCCGACCACTCACACAGAGCGCGGACCAATCACGTACGCGTGTGAGTGTACGGACGACCTGTAGGTGATGCCGCACACGGCTCACGGCTTTTCTTGTGCCACGAGCTTTACCGGCTCGTGAAATCAACAACAGACCATAGTTACGTGACGAACGTACGAACGAAAAGGACTTTATTTCTCTCCGTGCGTAAAGCGCGACTTTTCGCATGCAAGCGTGCGTATAATCGGACTTTACCCGCGTTTGTGATATAAAATTTTGTTCGATACATGTGCGAAACTTGTTTTTCTACTCGTGAGATTGTCACCCTCGCTTTGCTCGGGCGACAAACCTCCCACTCGTGCCAAAACAAACGTTTCGCACTTGTATCGAAATATACTATTATTATATAGATAGTGTTGTATATAAGGGCACGAGGTGGCAGCACTGCCTGGTAAAAGAAGATACAGGTCAGGTGACCTCGGCCATATTAGAACTTAGTAATAGCTACTCCTTGAAGTGTACTGTACCTGAATATGTACCTCGTATTAATATAATTAATAAACAAATATATATCAAGAATTACAGGAGTGTTAATTCATTTAAACAATAACACAACATGGCGCAGTCGAAAAAATGATAAAAAATAGATGGTGATGATCGCGAAAATGTCGAAAATCAACCAAAAAGAATCTACGGCAAAGGACGCGTAAGAGGAAAATGGCGTAAGGACGCTCAAGTATAATTATATACATACGACGCTACTAAATTTCACAAGGAAAATGGAATCTATTTGCAAGCCGCCGAAAAATCTAAGTTTAGAGGGCAACATAAGCGAAAACTGGAGGAAATTCAGACAGAATTTTGAAATCTTTCTACAAGCGTCGGGAAGTGAAAAGAAGAAGACCGAGGTTAAGGTTGCCCTACTCCTCAACATCGTTGGAGAAGATGGTGTTGAGCTATATAACACGTTCAATCTAGATGGTCATGAAAGACGTGATCTGGACAAAGTTTTACAAGCATTTGAGGAATACTGCTCACCGAAGAAGAATGTTGTCTACGAATCGTTCAAATTTTGGAACCGATTCCAAGCCGAAGGAGAGAAGTTTGAAGCATTTTTAACTGATCTACAAAAACTAATTTCAACGTGCGAATATGGCAACGCTAAAGATCGCTTGCTCAGAGACAGAATTGTTCTTGGAATACGCGACAAAGCCTTACAAGAAAGATTACTCAGAGTTGATGACCTAGAACTACATAGAGCGATAGAATATTGCAGAGCAGCGGAAATATCTAAGGCCCAAGTTAAAAATCTCCAAGAAAAAGTGGCTGAGGTGGACAATGTACGTAAGAAATTCTCAACAAAGTTTACCAAACCGAAGAAAAAAGAAGCGGAGCATCAATCGACGCAGAAGTTTGACTGTCGACGTTGTGCTACGACTCATGGCCCGAGACAGTGTCCAGCATTTGGAAAACAATGCAAGAAGTGTGGCATTTACAATCATCTAGCTGTCAGCTGCAGAGTACAAGGAGTTAAGGAGGTCAACAAAGAAGAAAATCACCAAGAAGAAACCGAAGAAGATCAAACGAGTGATGAAGAGGTCAATACACTTGTAATAGATATCGTAGTACAACACAGTATTAGTAAAGTCAGTACCTCTTGGTTTGAGAAAGCAAAAGTCGAAAATCAAGTCGTTGAATTTAAACTTGATACAGGAGCAGACGTAAACGTCTTACCGCTAAGTATATTTGAGAAAATTAACAACTCCGAAGTAAAACTAAAATCTACGAATATAATTTTAGAATCATTTGGGGGAACTAAAATCTGTCCTAAGGGAATTGCAGAAATGTCTTGCACAATAAGAGAAATATCGAAGAAACAAAATTTTGTCATCGTTGAATCAAATGTAACACCGCTACTGGGCACGCAGGCGTGTCAAACGTTCAAATTGATTAAAAGAGTAGAGTCAATTGACGAGTCTAACGAAAAGGCTAAGTTCATAGCAGACAATGCAGATATCTTCACAGGTACAGGATCTTTTCAAAATGAATGTAAAATAGAAATCAAGAAAAATAGTCAACCTGTTGCCAATCCTCCCAGGAGAATTCCATTTGCAATTCGTGATAAACTGAAAGATACTCTAGTAGATCTTGAAAAAAGAGAAATAATAACTAAAGTACACAATCCTGAAGGATGGATCAACAGTTTGGTTATCATCGAAAAAACTGATAAGAATCTAAGAATCTGCCTTGATCCAAAAGACTTGAATGAGGTAATTGAGAGGCCGAAAAATGTCTTAATTCCTACATTGGATGAAATAACAGAAAATCTGAGCAATAAAAATTTCTTTACAGTCTTAGATCTAAAAGATGGGTTCTGGCACGTTAGGCTGGATGAAGATTCGAGTCAACTGTGCACATTTTCAACTCCATTTGGGTGCTACAAGTTCAATAGGTTACCCTTCGGACTAAGTATGGCCCCTGAATACTTTCAAAAGATAAATAATGATAATTTTGGTGACCTAGAAGGGGTTACAGTCTATTTTGATGACCTACTCATTGCAGCTCAGACAGCAGAAGCTCATGACGAAATAGTGAGAAAAGTTCTTGATCGAGCAAGACAGCTGGGTGTGAAGTTTAACAAAAACAAAGTTCAATACAAGGTCAGTTCAGTAAAGTACCTTGGTCACATTTTTTCTGCTCGGGGAATGGCCATTGATCCAGATAGAATTGAGGCTATTTTAGCTGTCGAAAGTCCACAAAACGTGACTAAATTACAGAGTATCTTGGGAATGATTAATTTCTTACGAAACTTCATACCCAATCTGTCAACGCTGATAGCCCCACTCAGGCAACTTTTGAAGAAAGATGTGCAATTTCAATGGTTACCGGTGCATGAGAAATGTCTGAATGATGTTAAAAAGAAAATAACAGAAGCCCCTGTATTGGCAAACTTTAACCCGAAGAAAGAAATTGTAATACAAGCGGATGCATCTCAGCATGGACTAGGTTGTTGTATGATGCAAGAAGGAAAACCAGTGTGTTTTGCGTCTAGGAGTTTGTCTGATAGTGAAAGAAACATGGCACAGATAGAGAAAGAACTTTTAGGCATTGTGTTTGCGACTAAAAAGTTCCATAATTACATTTATGGTAGAGATGTTCAGATAATAACTGATCATAAACCATTGGTTAGCATTTTGAAAAAAAAGGTTGCTGAAGTCCCATCCTCTCGCCTACAACGAATGAAAATCAAGCTACTAAAATATCGATTGCAAGTTTCGTTCACTCCAGGCAAATACATGCATATCGCTGACTTATTGTCAAGATCCTTCATTGACAAAATCGATACAGATAATGACGAGTGGATCACGGAAATAGTACATTCGATTGAGACAGGTCTCAAAATTTCAGATGCAAAGAAAATTGAGTATCAGAAAGCAACTCGTACAGATCCGGTTTTGTCCAAAATCAAACAGTATCATAGTAACGGATGGCCAAATTCCAAAGAACAGTTGGAAGATGCAGTTAAATTTTATTATAACTTGCAAGACCAATTAACTGTCGAAGATGATTTAGTGTTTTTAAACTTCAGACTCGTAGTTCCGCAAGTACTCCGAAAATCCATTTTGGAATTGTTGCATGAGTCTCATTTTGGCATCACTAAAACCAAAGCTCGCGCAAAAGAAGTAGTATATTGGCCAGGAATGGGAGCTGAAATAGAAAATTTGATTGCGAGGTGTCCAGTGTGTGAAAAATACAGCAATTCAAATATGAAAGAGCCACTGATCTCACATGACATTCCGAATATCCCGTTCAATAAAGTAGCGAGTGACATTTTGGAGTTTGAGGGTGATGATTATTTGGCCTTGCAAGATTATTATTCAAAATGGCTAGAAGTTATTAAGTTGAAAAACAAAACATCTAATGAGATTATCAAAAAATTGAAAGGCATATTTTCCATTCATGGAATACCGCAGACACTAATCAGTGACAATATGCCCTTTCATTCATTTGAATGTAAAACATTTGCCAAGGCGTGGTCTTTTGACATTAAAACGAGTTCGCCTAGGTATCCACGAAGCAATGGTCAAGCTGAAAGGGCGGTACAAACAGCCAAGCAAATGCTAAAAAAGTGCAAACAAGATAATAAAGACTTGGAAGTTGCACTCCTAGAGTATAGGAATATGCCAATCGCTGGCTTAAATATTTCTCCTGCCCAAATCTTGTTCAGCAGGCGGGTAAGAACAAAGATTCCAGTACATACAAATCTGCTCAAACCAATTGTACCACGTGATGCACATGAAAAAATTGTAGAAAAACAAAAAACCTCCAAAGTGTATCATGATCGAAATGCAAAAACTCGTGACGAATTCCAACAAGGGGAAAATGTCTTAGTAAAAACAGAAAAGATCTGGGAGCCAGCAAAAGTTGTAAGCAAACATGAATCTCCGAGATCTTATCTGATCTTGAATGATAAGGGTAATGTGTTAAGAAGAAATTCTAGTCATCTAAAGAAGACATACACAGAGTTCAAAACGGACAGTGAACCAAATCAAACCAAAGTTATTATACCCAATGATAAAAATAAGAACGAAGTAAATGTAAGCATTAGCCCTAAGAAGAATAGTACACGAAGTGGGAGAGTTCTCAAGACTCCAGCTCACCTAAAAGATTTTGAGATGTAAAAAGATTTTAAGATGTAAGTAACATCTTCCTTCATTACTGAAAAAGGGAGATGTTGTATATAAGGGCACGAGGTGGCAGCACTGCCTGGTAAAAGAAGATACAGGTCAGGTGACCTCGGCCATATTAGAACTTAGTAATAGCTACTCCTTGAAGTGTACTGTACCTGAATATGTACCTCGTATTAATATAATTAATAAACAAATATATATCAAGAATTACAGGAGTGTTAATTCATTTAAACAATAACACAACAGATAGAGATATAGAGAGATACATATCGCGTGTCTAATGGCATAAGATCGTAAGCGCCAAAAACGCGATTTTGGTGGCAAAAGGTCGTATATTATAATTATTTTTTTTCACGCCATTCGCTCTGAAAACGGTCAAAACGTATACCTAGATCAATTGAAATTACGAGATCGAAAAATGTAAGTGCAAAAGGTCGTAAGTTTGGCGGATACGTCGTTCTTGCATTACAATTTTCAAGCAAAATTAAAAAACGACGTAAAGGCAAAACGTCGTATTATTTTTTTTTCATGATTTTTAATGATTTTTCCAAGTAGCTGTCAAAACTCGTAAAACGCAAAGATAAATTGGAAAATCGACCGTTTCGAAAATTTATGAAAAAAAATACTAAGATAAAAGCAGAAGGTCGTAAGCGCCATTTTGATTTCTTTTATTTCTCACGATTTTTTTCAAATAGCTGTAGAAACTCGCAAAACGCAAAGACAAATTGAAAGAACGACCATTTAAAAAAATTCGATAAAAAATATTGGCAGTTAAAAGCAGAAGGTCGTAAGCGCCATTTTGATTGTTTTCAATTTTTCATTATTTGTCCAAATAGCTGTAAAAACTCGTGAAACGCAAAAAAAAATCGAAATCGACGTCGTTTCGAAAAATTCGATAAAAGAAATCGCAGTTAAAAGCAAAAGGCCGTATCCGCGCAACTCACGACATTTTGCACTTACATTTTTCGATCTCGTAATTTCAATTGATACGTTTCGAACGTTTTCAGAGCGATTGGCGTGAAAAAAAATATTATACCACTTTATGCCAGTATAAACAGCAAAACGTCGAATAATGGCGCTTACGTCCTTATGTCATTAGACACGCGACATACGTTACCAATGTTTTGTTCATCGCCTACGTTAAGTTATCGACGTGGTAGGGGGTCTCTCTGCTGTGTATAAATACGACGGATCGGACGAATTCTAAGCAGAAACCTATTTCTAACGAAGTAAGTGACTACCTTCAACATCTTCAACATGAACAAGGTCGTCTGTCTTCTTGTCGCCTCATTGCTGTGCGTCGGTGGTGCCAGCGGTAAGTTACAGACCGATAGCACATGCTCGAACGTTCTATTTTCCAATACAATGAAACCTCACTTATACTTATTTCAATCGGGTACGCTAGAAAATACATACATATAAGTGAAAATAACGTAAAAAAAAACTAATTGAGAGTCAAGTGGTTCGATAGCTTGCACGTCAGCATTGCAATTTCACACACCTCATCAACAGGTGAAAAAAACTTGTTCTGTAGATAAACGTAGAAATATTTTTGCATCAAGGAGTAAAATATTCTCGATACAACAAGGATACAATATTCAATCTGAGAATATTTGAATTATTGATTTCAATTCGAACTGGACGTATATCGGAAGCAATCAATTTTTCAAGTATTGTGTCTCGAAATATTTAACAGCATACTTATTTTGTTATGCCTACATTTTCGTATCACAGAAAGTAAAATTTAAAAACGTAAAATCGTACCGAAGTGGAAAATCGACCATTCATCGACCAACTCATGTATATCAAGAGCAATCAACTTTTGAAGTGTTGTGTCACGAAATATCGCGTGTCTAATGACATAAGGACGTAAGCGCCATTATAAGACGTTTTGCTGTTTATAATAGCATAAAGTCGTAGAATTTATTTCTTCACGCCAATCGCTCTGAAAACGTTCGAAACGTATCAATTGAAATTACGAGATCGAAAATGTAAGTGCAAAAGGTCATAAGTTGGGCGGATACGACCTTCTGCTTGTAACTGCCAATATTTTTTATCGACTTTTTTTAAATGGTCGTTCTTTCAATTTATCTTTGCGTTTTGCGAGTTTTTACAAATATTTGGAAAAATCATGAAAAATGAAAAAAAAATAAAAAGTGCGCTTACGACCTTCTGCTTTAACTACCAATATTTTTTATCGAATTTTTTCAAATGGCCGTTCTTTCAATTTGTCTTTGCGTTTTACGAGTTTTTACAGCTATTTAAAAAAATCGTGAGAAATAAAAAAAATCAAAATGGCGCTTACGACCTTCTGCTTTTATCTTAGTATTTTTTTTCATACATTTTCGAAACGGTCGTTTTTCCGATTTATCTTTGCGTCTTGTGAGTTTCTACAGCTATTTTGAAAAATCATGAAAAATGAAAAAAAAATAAAAAGCGCGCTTACGACCTAAGGCTTTCATAAATTGATCTATTTCCTTCGCCTCCAGTTAGGCAAACGTATTTGATACTCAACATTCGATCCCTGATTTCAATTGTACCACCAGTTTAGTACTGCTAAACTACGATCCTGAATATTTTGACTTTTTATATTATTTCCAACATCAACTAAAATATGATGATTTCTTAAATTATACTTTCAATATTTTTTATCGAATTTTTTTAAATAGTCGTTCTTTCAATTTATCTTCGCGTTTTAAGAGTTTTTACAACTATTTGGAAAAATCATTAAAAATCATGAAAAAAAATGGCGCTTACGACGTGTTGCCTTTACGTTGTTTTTTATTTTTCCTTAAAAATTGTAATGAAAGAAAGACGTATCCGCCAAACTTATGACCTTTTGGACTTACATTTTTCGATCTCGTAATTTCAATTGACCTATACGTTTTGGCCGTCTTCAGAACGAATGGCGGGGAAAAAAAAAATTATACGACCTTTTGCCACCAAAATAGTATATTGTGTACCTAGGGCGTAAAGTGGGCTTTTTTAGACCGAGTGTGGAATTTGCAGTACAAGTCGAAGGTGAGCTAGCACGAGTCGAAGGTGAGCTCGCACGAGCCGAAGGCGAGTGCAGGAGCGAGCCGAAGATTATATATATTATATATCGTTCTATATTATATAAAGATATCGCCGCCGCCGCCGCCGCCGCCGCCGTGTCAAGATTTCGAAGGTCGACGACGACCCCCCCCTACCCCCCCCCTACCCCCCCGAGGCGGACCCCTGTAGGTTACCCAGAATCCGTTCTATATTATATAAAGATATCGCCGCCGCCGCCGTGTCAAGATTTCGAAGGTTGACGACGACCTTACCTAACCTAACCTAACCTAACCTAACCTAATCCCCCAGAGATTACCCAGAATCCCCCACGAACACCCGAAGTCTTCCGGAAAGACCCGAAGTCTTCCGGAAATACCCGAAGTCTTCCGGAAATACCCGAAGTCTTCCGGAAAGATCCGAAGTCTTCCGGAAATACCCGAGGTCTTCCGGAAAGACCCGAAGTCTTCCGGAAAGACCCGAAGTCGTCCGGAAAGACCCGAAGTCTTCCGGAAAGAACCGAACCGAAATCGTCATGACAGGTCATGTCATGACGTGTCAGGTCATGACAGGTCATGTCATGACGTGTCAGGTCATGACAGGTCATGTCAGGACGTGTCAGGTCATAACAGGACATGTCAGGTCACAACAAGTCATGTCAGGACAGGACTGTTAAAAACGGTAAAAAAACCACTCACAATTAGTATATGAATCATGGGATCCCAATCTTTCAGTAATCCGTGCAGAAACCTCATGTCAGGCGTAACAGGTCATGTCGGGTCATGTCAGGTCATAACAGGTCATGTCAGGTCATAACAGGTCATGTCAGGACATGTCAAGTCATGATACAGAAAACTGTTAAAAACTGTAAAAAACCACTCACACTTAGTATATGAATCATGGGATCCCAATCTCCCAGTAATCCGTGCAGAAACCTTTCGCGCGAAACCACTATAACCGAGATCACACTTTTTCATTCCATACAGAATTTTCAATTTCTTCTTTTTGACTTTTTTCACCATGTACAAAATATTACTGAATACAACCCGAATCGGGGGGTTGGCGCGCGAAGCGCGCAGGGGGGCGAAGCCCCCCTAGTATATATATATATATATGTATGTATATATGTATATACATATGTATATACATATGTATATATGTATATACATATATGTACATATACGTATATACATGTATATAATCCTTTATTCGTATGATATTTACTGTTTCCTGTTAGAAATGCAATCTAATTGTAACATAACTATGTGTTGCCGTGTCAAAAAAGGTCACCTTCGTCCCGCTTATAGACACAAAAAACGCAGAAATCAATACATGCGTTACAAAAAATATGGTGTGCACCAAGGGCTCAGTGGGCTTTTTTACCTCGTGTGATTGCAGTACTCGTCTTCGGCTCGCAGACGCACTCGTCTTCGGCTCGCTCCTGCACTCGCCTTCGGCTCGTGCGAGCTCACCTTCGACTCGTGCTAGCTCACCTTCGACTTGTACTGCAAATTCCACACTCGGTCTAAAAAAGCCCACTTTACGCCCTAGGTACACAATATACTATTTTGGCGCTTAAGACCTCATGCCATTAGACACGCGATATTTAACAGCACACTTAACATTTTGTCGCAGGTATGTTCTGCAGGTGGTAAGATTCATTGAATCGTTTAAAATTAGTACATTTCGATACAAGGGCGAAATGTGAGGCGTTGTTAGGCCCGTGCGATGGGAGGCGTTCGTTTCCCTAGATTCAATAGATTAGCCAAAGAAATCTGGCAATGGGCTGAGGATTCGAAGAACTTGTTAGTTGCCACTAAGAAGCCGCATAGGGACGTTAGCGCCCAAACCATAAGTAGGTGGACAAAGATAGTATTAGAGAAGAGTGGCATAGATATGTCGATTTTTTCGGCGCGTTCTACACGACACGCGGCTACCTCAGCGGCTCTGTCGCGAGGTATAGACTTAGATACCATAAGAAGGACCGCGGGTTGGTCCGAAAGGTCTCAGACCTTTGCTAGATTTTATAAAAGGCCAATTGTGTCTTTAGAGTCTCAAAGATTCGCCTTGTCAATACTTGATTGTAAGACCAATACTAGTCATAAGAAATCTTAATTAAAATGTGCAAGTTGAATACCAAAGATGTTAATAAAAAGAGTATTAGATGTTGTAAAATTGTCATTCTCTAAATAACTACATAGTTATATCGAGAACGAGACGAAATATAATTACAGTAGAACCTCGTTTATCTGAGGTAATGTGGGGAAGGGGTACCTCGGATGAACGAAAACTCGGATAACACGGGAAAAAAAAAAATGCGAAAATTTGTACAATTTTTCATGTATTTCACATATGTACATTTGAGCAACAAAGTAGCGATCGCAAAATACTTCGCGCGTAAAGCATAGGCGCTCGGCTCCATCCGTGTTATCCGAGGTTTTTCCGTATTATCCGAGCATACACCTCGAATAATGCGGAGTGCTCGGATGCGTCCGTTGTCTCGGATAACGCGGAGCCTCGGATGACCGGAGGCCGGATAAACGAGGTTCTAATGTAACCGATCAAACGAACTTACCTGTATGTGAAGTTCGATCGTAATTATATGTAGTCTCGTTCGAAGATATTACAATCCCACCCCATTAATTCATTACATTCATCCCTAACCCTACAAATCCAATTATACCTATAAATCTCTGAAAGATATGAGGATGGTTGGGTGCGACGCACGGTCCCCCACCTCCTTTTAGTAACAACGCCTCACATTTCGCACTTGTATCGAAATAAAAAAAACTATGCGTACGTCATCACGATATAGATAAAATGTGTTTTTTGAACGTTATGCTCTTTGTTTGGAACCATTTTATTCTCTACATTTTATGCTACACGGAATGTTCAAACCATTTTCAACATGTCAGGTTCCACTCGATTCGTCAAGTATTGTCATGATATCCTGATTTTTGTTTCAGGAGTCAACACAACCGAGGCTACCATCGGGAGTGAGTTAAAGATACAGAGATTTTCGATAATAACATATATTCACTTGTTGTTCGAATTTATAACGTTATGCTCTTTGTTTGGAACCATTTTATTCTCTACATTTTATGCTACACGAAATGTTCAAACCATTTTCAACATGTCAGGTTCCACTCGATTCGTCAAGTATTGTCATGATATCCTGATTTTTGTTTCAGGAGTCAACACAACCGAGGCTACCATCGGGAGTGAGTTAAAGATACAGAGATTTTTGATAATGACAGATATTCACTTGTTGTTCGAATTTATAACGTTATGCTCTTTGTTTGGAACCATTTTATTCTCTACATTCTATGCTACACGGAATGTTCAAACCATTTTCAACATGTCAGGTTCCACTCGATTCGTCAAGTATTGTCATGATATCCTCATTTTTGTTTCAGGAGCCGACCGACCCGCGGGTAACAGACCCAGTAAGTTAAAGATACAGAAACTTTCGCTTGTCGTTCGAATTTATAACGTTATGCTCTGTGTTTGGAACCATTTTATTCTTTACATTTTATGCTACACGGAATGTTCAAACCATTTTCAACATGTCAGGTTCCATTCGATTCGTCGAGTATTGTCATGATATCCTGATTTTTGTTTCAGGAGGCCGCGCCCCACTCATTCCTAAGTTATTTAAGAGTAAGTTCAAGATATAGAGATTTTCGATAATGACAGATATTCACTTGTTGTTCGAATTTAGCTCAAGCGAGTCGAGCACCGCGGAATGACGACTTAATCACAGTCCTCTTTACGTAAATTTCAGATCGCCTGAATGGTATCAACAGCCAACTGACAAAACAGGCGGTTAAGATTACACAGATGTCCCGCCGTAAGTTGAAGACAATGTCACCCAATGAAGATATTCAAGTCATAGCTACTAAGACATGATGCGTCAAATATCGACAAAGTACAATAGTGTCATGATGTACCTATTTTATTTTCAGTTAGCGGTTCCCAGCTGAACCGCGCAGACGCTGGTAAGTGATAAGTGGTACACTTACACGTACTTGACCAATTTGTACGTCTACCAAAGCGCTCGAATTATCTTTGTCTCCGTATTCTGGAAAGTCATTCCGTTTGATATTCATTTCAGCTACTTTGACGAATGCCGGATTCCATCTCGAAAGCGCTGTAATGGCTGTCCTACGGGGCCGTAGCGGGAGTGAGTTGAAGACGACTTTTACCCTTTAAAAATGTTTTTGTGATCTACTGTTCGCTTCACATATCCGGGTGAAGCCGAGAAATTGTTTTAATTGACCGAGATTTTCTATTTTGATTCTTCATATTTCATTATTGTTTTCACTTATTGCCGATATATCGTGCCTCAATTGGTGAATTTCCACTCTGTCATGATACGGCTATTTTATTTTCAGGAACCAAAGAAGAAATTTCTGACGAATTCCTGAGTAAGTGACACTCATTCGAAAAATACATCAAGCCCAGCTTGATTTTCCTCCAGCTGTTGTTAGAACTGAGTGAGAGTCGAAGACGACTTGATCATAACCTCTGTATTCGAATTTCAGATACTGTCAACGAAGTAGAAACCAATATTATAACCCATTTGCAAAGAGCTGGAAGCAGCGCCGGAGGTGAGTTGAAGACGATTGTGCCCATCCAAAATAACGCGCCTCAACTAGCACTTGAAAATTGTCTAAATTATTGAGGTATCTTTCAATTTCCAGATAACCCCACTAATATCAACGCTGCTGTGGCCAGAACAAATGAAGCATTCAAATCAATCAGGAGTGACGTCGAGCCGATTTTGGAGGCTGCTTTCAGTTTTGACTCTAGTAAGTTGGAAACAATCGTACCATTAGGAATATAATTATCATACTGAGATCTATCGTTTGCTACAAACTAAATTCCAATAAGGCTTTCATAAATTGATCTATTTCCTTCGCCTCCAGTTAGGCAAACGGCAAACATTCGATCCCTGATTTCAATTGTACCACCAGTTTAGTACTGCTAAACTACGATCCTGAATATTTTGACTTTTTATATTATTTCCAACATCAACTAAAATATGATGATTTCTTAAATTATACTTTCAATATTTTTTATCGAATTTTTTTAAATAGTCGTTCTTTCAATTTATCTTCGCGTTTTAAGGGTTTTGCCTTTACGTTGTTTTTTTATTTTTCCTTAAAAATTGTAACGAAAGAATGACGTATCCGCCAAACTTATGACCTTTTGCACTTACATCTTTCGATCTCGTAATTTCAATTGATCTATACGTTTTGGCCGTTTTCAGAGCGAATGGCGGGAAAAAAAATTATACGACCTTTAAGACCTCATGCCATTAGACACGCGATATTTAACAGCACACTTAACATTTTGTAGCACGTATGTTCTACAGGTGGTAAGATTCATTGAATCGTTAAAAATAAAAACTATGCGTACGTCATCACGATATAGATAAAATGTGTTTTTTGAACGTTATGCTCTTTGTTTGGAACCATTTTATTCTCTACATTCTATGCTACACGGAATGTTCAAACCATTTTCAACATGTCAGGTTCCACTCGATTCGTCAAGTATTGTCGTGATATCCTGATTTTTGTTTCAGGAGCCGACCGGCCCGCGGGTAACAGACCCAGTAAGTTAAAGATACAGAGATTTTCGCTTGTTGTTCGAATTTATAACGTTATGCTCTGTGTTTGGAACCATTTTTTTCTCTACATTTTATGCTACACGGAATGTTCAAACCATTTTCAACATGTCAGGTTCCACTCGATTCGTCAAGTATTGTCATGATATCCTGATTTTTGTTTCAGGAGTCAACCCATTCGTGGCTGCCACAGTCCACAGTAAGTTAAAAATACAGAGATTTTCGATAATGACAGATATTCACTTGTTGTTCGAATTTATAACGTTATGCTCTGTGTTTGGAACCATTTTATTCTCTACATTTTCTGCTACACGGAATGTTCAAACCATTTTCAACATGTCGGGTTCCACTCCATTCGTCAAGTATTGTCATGATATCCTGATTTTTGTTTCAGGAGGCCGCCCACTCAGCCGTAACAAAATCAACGGTAGGTTAAAGATACAGAGATTTTTGATAATGACAGATATTCACTTGATGTTCGAATTTATAAGTTTGTTTGGAACCATTTTATTCTCTACATTTTATGCTACACGGAATGTTCACACCATTTTCAACATGTCAGGTTCCAGTCGATTCGTCAAGTATTGTCATGATATCCTGATTTTTTTTTCAGAAGACCCCAACCTCCCACCCGCCCCTCAAAAAGTCTACAGTAAGTTAAAGATACAGAGATTTTCGATAATGACAGATATTCACTTGTTGTTCGAATTTAGCTCAAGCGAGTCGAGCACCGCGGAATGACGACTTAATCACAGTCCTCTTTACTTAAATTTCAGGACTCCTGAATTCTTTCTACTACCAACTGTCAAGAGTTGTGGCTCGTGCTACAAAGATGACCCTCTGTAAGTTGAAAACAATGTCACCCAATGAAGATATTCAAGTCATAGCTATACTAAGACATGCGTTAAATATCGACAAAGTACAATAGTGTCATGATGTACCTACTTTATTTTCAGTTAGCGGTTCCGAGCTGACCCCCGCAGACGTTGGTAAGTGATAAGTGGTACACTTACACTTACTTGACCAATTTATACGTCTACCAACACGCTCGAATTATCTTTGTCTCCTGTATTGTATTCTGGAAAATCATTCCGTTTGATATTCATTTCAGATACTTTGACGCGTGCCGGAAAGCGTCTCGAAGACGCTGTAATTGATTACCTAAGGGGCAATGGGGGTGAGTCGAAGATGACTTTTACCATTTAAAAATGTTTTTGTGATCTACTGTTCGCTTCGCATATCCGGGTGAAGTCGAGAAATTGTTTCAATTGACCGAGATTTTCTATTTTGATTCTTCATATTTCATTATTTTTTTCACTTATTGCCATTATATCATGCCTCAATTGGTGAATTTCCACTCTGTCATGATACGCCTATTTTATTTTCAGGAACCAAAGATGAAGTTTCTGGAAAATTCTGGAGTAAGTGACATTCATTCGAAAAATACACCAAGCCTAGCTTGATTTTCATCCAGCTGTTGTTAGAACTGAGTGAGAGTCGAAGACGACTTGATCATAACCTCTGTATTCGAATTTCAGCTTCTGTCGAGCCAGTACAAACCGCTATGGTAACCCATTCGCGACCCGCTGGAAGCAGCGCTGGACGTGAGTTGAAGACGATTGTGCCCATCTAGAATATCACGCCTCAATTAGCACTTGAAAATTGTCTAAATTATTGAGGTATCTTTTAATTTTCAGATGCCAGCACTAACATCAACAATGATGTGGCCATGACAAATGAAGAATTCAACTTACTCAGGCAAAAAGTCGATGTGTTTTTGAATCGTGCTTTCGCGTTTGTCCCTAGTAAGTTGGAAACAATCGTACCATTAGAAATATAATTGTCATACTGAGATCTATCGTTTGCTACAAACCAAATTCCAATGAGGCTTTCATAAATTGATCTATTTCCTTAGCCTCCAGTTAGGCGAACGTATTTGATACTCAACATTCGATCCCTGATTTCAATTGTACCACCTGCACCAGTTTAGTACTGCTAAACTACGATCCTGAATATTTTGACTTTTTATATTATTTCCAACATCAACTAAAATATGATGATTTCTTAAATTATACTTTCAATGTGCTCTGGTAATTGCCATTGAATCGTAATTTCACTTTCTCAGGAGGACCTGGATCTGGATCTGGATCTGGGTAATCATAAATCCCATGCCAGTCCAGCTGAACCGAAGCAGCGGGAGAGACTATTGGTGAGTGTCATCGACAGTATCTGCACCTGATACGAAGATGCTGAATATATTTATTCACTAATTTTGGTGAATCTATTCGCAGGCCACTTCTTAGCAGCTATCGCGGAGCGGAATATTCGGTACCGCTTGTGCTTATCTGAAGAACTTTTTGTGGAAGATCGTAAATCATCTGCTGGACGAGAGACTACCACTTTCTTCCAACACGTCTTCCAATTGATTACTGAATATGTATATACCAGTGAGAATAATGTAAAGCTGCATAAGATTGTGAGCAATAAAAATCAATTTCTAAAATATTCATTCGCTGTATAATCGTATAAATTTTCCATTTCCCAACACAGATTCCGATTACAAAAGAATAAAAACATTCAGAGGCCCTTATAAAAACGATTACTTTTTCCTTCCGAGTCACGTGACATGTGAAAAGGTGTTTTTATTTGCAACACCTGCATGAAAAGTTTGATTCCGTTCGGACCGCGCGCTGAACCGATTTGGATGAAATTTGCAAGGCATACCGTTCTTATTCCGAGGCTGTGCCGATAAAGTTTTCAAACGTCGCTCGCTAACCATGTTTGAATACAAAATGCCCGTGAGGAATATTACGATACAGATATACAGAATTAGTCACTGATTATCCGAAAATAGTGATTCAAAAACCGAAAGACGTTCAGAATGATATCCAAACGAGAAGAGTCGGTGCCTCGATCCCCCGTGCATCCCTTCCATGGTTGAAGACGTGACATGATTTTTCCGCTCAAAATTAAGTCACCATATGGCATCAACGGGCCTTCGATAATCTTCGCAGTCATTTCGTATCTAGATATGGTATAGAGGACATTTCAATGACGGGATTCGTTTACCCCGATTGTCGAGTCTGATATTGCATTCATATTGCATGACGCAAGTACTTGAATCGTTAATTCGTCATCACTTCTGAATATTCAATAAAGTCTTATCATCGCCTGTACCTTATAGATACAGTTGTGCATCGTGGACTACGAATACCTAAATTCAAATATTATTTTGTTCGGAGGTGGATGCCTAATTGGCAGTGTTGTAAAAGGTACTTAATTTTTAGTACCTAGGTACAGGTACAGGTACTTTTTGCGAAATGTACGTAGGTACAGGTACAGGTACTCAAGATGATTTAAAAATATGGTTTCCGGCCGTTGAAGCAAACACGGAAAAAAAAGAACTGTTACACTTACAAAATATAGTGTAAATTTTACAAAAGTCCTGTGCTAAATAGGGGACAAGCGAAGTCTTTTGTTACGTCAACAAGGGTAAACTTGTCAACCGAGTTCAGTTGGGATGACAAAAGTGTTTTGTCAAATGAACAAATGCAGTACATTCATCATAGCTGCAGTCACTTGTTATTCTTAGAACATAGAATTGTAATATTCACAAGAGCATGTAGTTGAGATGACTGTTGTCTTCTGTGGCCGTAGCACTAAACTATAGTTCGAATGACAAAAGTTATACTGCTGACTTCAGTATTTTTGGTTGTTACTTCTACAAGACGCGAGAGTAAAAATTGTAAATGAAAATGGCCGAAACTAAAATTCAAATAAAAAGAATGTTTTCTAAGTTTATGTTGTGAGATATGTCGAGTATAGGATATTTTGATACATATTTAAACATACATATAAAGAAAAACGCATTTCAAGTCCGCTGTGATAAATTTCGCAATTCCTAATCCTAGTCGGGGGTTTGAAGCGGGACGCTCACCGGTGATCGCATTACGAGTGCACGCCTTAACCACTACGCTATACCATCGCTTAGTGGAGCATTCAAATTTTTTCTATACAGTGAAACCTCGTTTATCCGAGGTAATGTGGGGAGGAGGTACCTCGGAAGAGCGAAAACTCGAATAACACGGCAGTAATGAGAAATTCGAAAATTTCCATCATTCATTAGAGATGTCATATAAGCAATAAAGTAGCAATCGCAAAATACTTCGCGCGTACAGCATAGGCATGGCGGCTCCATCCGTTTTATCCGAGTTTTTCCGTATTATCCGACATACACCTCGATTAATGCGGAGTGCTCGGACACGTCCGTTGCCTCGGATAACGCGGAGCCTCGGATGACCGGAGGCCGGAAAAACGAGGTTCTACTGTATGTGATTTCTGCAGATGTAATAATGAAATTGAGTTGGCGTATCACAGTTTTAGTAGATTTTAGGAGAAAAGATTGTTAGGATCAACTAGACCGTACGCGACACGTATACTATAGTGACTGTAGAGTGTAGGGTAAATCCGATGACGGCAGCCATTTTTGTTCCAATATCAGATCAACGTATTCCAGTAGTCAATTTTGAGCTAAAATGCTGTGTTGTGTTGATGAACGGGATTTTTATGTTAAAATTAGTAGCGTTTGTGTTGTACATGCGCACTCTAGTAGCACAATCAATGCTCGGTGACTGGAATTTACCAGAGCGCCATATGCAACGGTATAACTACTGACCAAGTCCCAAATTACTGTCGCACATGAGTAGATGGCACATGATCACTCTTGTATCACAGGCAAAGTTCAGTTACTGGAATTGACAAAAGTGCAATGTAACAGTTACTACTCTCTAAGTCTCGAATTACTGTCGCACCTGAGTCAATTGTACATGCACACTCTAGTACCACGATCAATGCTCGGTGAATGAAACTGACAAAAGTGCCATGTAACAGTGACCACTCTCTGAGTCTCAAATTACTGTCCCACAGTTGTTAATATGTTATGTGTACAAGCTTCCAATGTAAGGCTTACTGAATATTCTTACTAAAATACCCATGTAAATGTAACAATACCGGCGTGTGGATTTACATGATAACATAGTCAAAATGACTTTCTCTTCTGTCAAGATAACAAATAGTCGAGTAAATTTTTTTACAAATCTTGTTTTGTAACTGTAGCAATTGTATTTTTGGAAATAGAAAATGAAAAAATTGTTTTTTGTTCAAAACGGCTGCCATTTTGCTATCAGGGGTCTTTGAAAAACCGAAAACCGATGAGGCCCCCCAAATTTAGTCGAGTTTGATGGATTTCAACCCCCTTTGTTTAAAAAGAAACTGAATTCCAACAGGTGGTGCTGGGCGCATGAAATTAGACAACGCCATTGCTGGCGCTCCGAAAATGGACGAACATTTTCACAGTGTTTTCACATGAGTAAAGTACCTTGAATTGTGCCTAAAAAATAGGTACAGGTACTCCTAAAAAGTACCTAGGTACAGGTATAGGCGCGACAGACCTGGACGCCGGGAACTATGGCGCCGCGATAGACCTGGACGCCGGAAACTATGGCGCCGCGATAGACCTGGACGCCGGAAACTATGGCGCGACAGCCACTGAAGGTTAGATTGTATATGTATATCAGTCACTGATCTCTATTAGAGATCAGTGATATCAGTGGGGCGGCGCTTCGCGCCTCCTTGGTTACCGGCTCGTGAAATCAACAACCGACCATAGTTACGTGACGAACGTACGAACGAAAAACTTTATTATACATATACTAGGGGCTCCGCCCCTCCGCGCTTCGCGCGGAAACCCCGCTCGGCAACCCCGCTCGGCACTACGCGCCTCACTTTTCCTAGGAAAGGCTGGCCTAACTTTTTCTAACCTTCAGTGGCTGTTCTAACCTTTTCTAACCCTTTTTGGAACACTCACTTATTTCTTTTCTCTGCTTACATACGCGCCTCACTTTACGTACAGGCTGTAGGCTACAGCCACTGGAGGATAGATTGTATATGTATATCAGTGGGCCGTGGTGGGCCGGCGCTTCGCGCCTCCTTGGTTACCGGCTCGTGAAATCAACAACAGACCATAGTTACGTGACGAACGTACGAACGAAAAGGACTTTATTTCTCTCCGTGCGTAAAGCGCGACTTTTCGCATGCAAGCGTGCGTATAATCGGACTTTACCCGCGTTTGTGATATAAAATTTTGTTCGATACATGTGCGAAACTTGTTTTTCTACTCGTGAGATTGTCACCCTCGCTTTGCTCGGGCGACAAACCTCCCACTCGTGCCAAAACAAACGTTTCGCACTTGTATCGAAATATACTATTATTATATAGATAGAGAGATATAGAGAGATACATATCGCGTGTCTAATGGCATAAGATCGTAAGCGCCAAAAACGCGATTTTGGTGGCAAAAGGTCGTATATTATAATTATTTTTTTTCACGCCATTCGCTCTGAAAACGGTCAAAACGTATACCTAGATCAATTGAAATTACGAGATCGAAAAATGTAAGTGCAAAAGGTCGTAAGTTTGGCGGATACGTCGTTCTTGCATTACAATTTTCAAGCAAAATTAAAAAACGACGTAAAGGCAAAACGTCGTATTATTTTTTAACTTCCCGTTTCTCTGTTTTCAGAGAAAAAAGGAAGTTATTGTGATCACCCCGAAAATGAAAAGTCGAGTTTTTACTAAATCTCCACATTTCGAGGTCCAAAGAATCACCTCCGACTATTTTCAGTTTGACGTCTGGGTGTGTGTGTGTGTGTATGTGTGTGTGTATGTGTGTGTGTATGTGTGTGTGTATGTGTGTGTGTATGTGTGTGTGTATGTGTGTGTGTATGTGTGTGTGTGTGTATGTGACCACATTTTTGTCCGCGCGATATCTCGAGAACGCGTGGTCGGATTTCGATCAACTTGGGCTCAATCGACGGGGGCTTTTCTTAACTTAGAACTGATTAGATTTTTGCTTTCATCGGATTAGTACTTTCTGAACTATTCAAATAACAAAATTCTAAAAAACGCAACAAAAATGACGATATCTTGAGAACGAATCAACGGATTTCAGTGAAATTTGGTACCATATGGTTTTTTTGATCGCTGATCACGAATCTGAAGTCAGTAGATATAATATGAGAGTTCTGGACCAAGATCCCTGTTACCGACCTCTTACCGACCAGGGGTAACTCTGTTTTACCTACAGTCGGTAATGTAGGGTGTCTGTTTTACCGACCGAGCAGCTCTGTTTTACCTAGAATTGCTCTACCGTCGGCAATGTAGGTTGTCTGTTTTACCGACCGAGCAGTCACTGTATGTGAGGTTGCCGTCAGTCAGGCGCACTTTTTACCTACAGCTGGTAATATCGGGTGTCTGCTTTACCGAAGGAGCAGCTCTGTTTTAAGCCACCCAACAGATGGCGCCCCTAATCGCGCTATTTACCGACTTTACCGACAGTGGTTAGGCCACCCAACAGATGGCGTCCCTAATCACGCTATTTACCGACTTTGCCGACAGTGGTTAGGCCACCCAACAGATGGCGCCCCTAATCGCGCTATTTACCGACTTTACCGACAGTGGTTAGGCCACCCAACAGATGGCGCCCCTAATCGCGCTATTTACCGACTTTACCGACAGTGGTTAGGCCACCCAACAGATGGCGCCCCTAATCGTGCTGTTTACCGGCAGTGGGTAGGTCGCCCAACATGTTGCCGCTGGTTAGGCGCTCGACAATTCCATTAACGCCCTCTACTGTATGTGAGGTTGCCGCCGGTTAGGAGCACGACAATTCCATTCGCGCCCTCTACTGTACGCAAGGTGGCTGCCGGTCAGGTTCACGATTCCACCGCAACTTGCCTTTTCTTCATCACCTACCTACCTACCTACCTACCTACCCACCTACCTACCTACCTACCTACCTGGCATTCGCTGTCGTACCCCTCGATGGGTCTACCGTGGAATTCTCTCGAGCTAAAAAAAAAAAAAAATGGGTCTTTCGTAGAAATGTTTCAAGCGGTCAGTTTTCACGCAACCTCGCGACATTCTTTGCCATAAAAATTACAATGAGAATATTGCGAGTTGCCCTTTTTTTATTACCCAGCCAACCTGGTGTACCGCTAATTTGAACTTCAAAGGGATGACGCGAAATTTCCTGCAACGGTTTTTCAGCCCCGAATAAAAAAAAAACTTCCTTCAAATATTGGGCGTTCGAGATAAGCGGGACTACGTTTTCAGGTGCGCAGCAGCAGCAGCACCCCCCACCTTCCGCGAGGGTTTTACGAGGGCTATAAGAACCCTACGGGTCTAACCGTCCATATACAGTATTTTTTTCAACCGATTGAAATTACATACAGCGAAAAAGGAGTTCTTCTCGAGTTTAGTGTAACGCTCGCCAGTCGATGCAAAACTTTGGCATTACTTATCATCGGTATGGAGATAATTGTGGATCTGCAAGGCTTCATACAATGTGACAGCACATTCGTGGTCAAGGAACACGGGTCGATTGGAATTCAGCGAAACGAAAAAAATATACAATTGCTGACATGCATCTTATTCAAACCACCCTGCGAGTTGAACAAGTTGAATGTTAAAACCAGAGTGGCCAATGCTTGGTTGACGCGTAATTTTCATGGTTTCCCATGGTGTGCCGGAGAGATACCCTATGATTGTGTGAGAACCGTGCTTGAAAAAATTGTCGAGCCCGCGTGTTATATCTATGTGAAGGGACTGCAGAAAAAAAGTGGCTTCAAAGCGTCATCGAAGGTTTGGGAAAAACGGTTATTAATCTAGAAGATCTAGACTGCCCCAAAGTAGACGATCGAAAAGCAGCTCATTGTTGGTATCATCACTATCACAGGAATATTCAGAGGTATCACTGCGCTTTTGAAAATGTTCAACGATTGAAAGATTGGTATCTCAAAAAGTGTATTAGCTCCCACAAAAAATCCTGGTTCTTGTACATTCAGCTCGGAAGCTTGAAACTGATGAGAACCGAAGATTTGGTCTGTTTTGATAGACAATGGTTCATTGCAAACGCATCATACATAATTGATGATCTCTGGGATCGATTGCCAGAAAGTATGAAAATGGATAAAGATATTGCTGATTGTCGGATTTGTCGACGGCACTACAACTCAGCTGATCAGTTTGACGGTCCTATACCAATGATTAAAGACTGCCAACAGTGTAAATCGCTGGAATTCACTCAAACTTGGGGTGACGAAATTGTGGGGATTCGAAGGAAATTGACATTTGATTGAATACATGATATACATTTTAAGAAAAGAGTGATTTAATGGTAAACATATTTCGAAAAAAACATCAATTATACAATAATTTTCTCGAAATGTTAGTATACATATATAATAATAATAATAATAATAATAATAATAATAATAATAATGATAATAATAATAATAATAATAATAATAATAATAATAATAATAATAATACGTTGAAAAGATGTATCAAGAAAAAAAAAACGACAACTATGTAGCAATTATCGCTATATTATAATCAAAATTGTAATCCTAAATTCTATCTGCAAAAACCTTTTTCCAAAGATCGGCGCCTGGGACAAGCGCGCAGCATCCCCGCCCACCGCGAGGGTTCTATAAAACCCCCGCCGGTCCATCCCTTTAGATACAGTTTTTTCTCCAATGCTCAACTTGCCGGTCATCCGTGACGAGAATTCTACAAATTCTTCAGCATGCGATGTCTAACATTAAATTAATTCCATGCAAACCATATCCTCGATTTGATTCAAGAGTAAATAGTCGTCATGAATGGGAACGAACCGAACGATTCATCGCAACGTCCAAGTTAGAGTATTCGGAGAAAAAACCCATTTCGGTTTTGGAAAGCGAATTGAAACGAATTGGCTACGATCGTGAACATCATTACTCGTACACTTTTAAATTTAGAAAAAGTTCTCGGGGATATTCCGCTGACGTTCGTCATATTTACATCGTTGAGCTTGACAATTGGTTCTCGTAGATATAAGTGCCCTCGTTATTCGAAGCAGTTCCTGGAATAACCGTCAACGGGGCTGCAAGAAATTTACGACAGCGATTTCCCCGCCCCCAAAATTCACCTCACCCCCTCCAGCTGCAGCCAAATGTATATAAATCCAGAGTTTCCGAGATGAGGCCTCTCAAGTTCTTCAACTTCGCATCAAGTGTAACCTCGGACGAGTAACCTCACAGTAAAATGGCCACCTCTCAATCTTCCGAGCCGATGGGTAACCCGAGCCGCAGCTTCAAATCATTCACCAGAGCGATGAGGAAATCCGAGAATCACCTGCTTCTCGCGACAACATACGGGCTGAATAATTCATCGACGAAGAGGATAGTAGTGGGACTTGCTCTACGTCTAAACGATAAGTTCGAGCCTGTGATCAGATTAATTGGTGACTCGTATGGTGGGATCCGTTTGAGGGCGTCAACGTGGTCCAAACTAGAGGACCAATTTGATCTCATCAGAACTTATTTCGCTTTCGACGTCAACGATGGCTCGCAGTGGTCCCTCGAGGACATTGATGTTGACGAACACTGCAGAGTTTGCTTCTTTACAACGGCGCACAACCAGCGAGCGATTAGATTCGTCGTTCCCAACGATCGGGAATCGCAAGATGCCCAACCACGGCCAAAGAAGACCAGGCTGCTCCAACCCTCGATTGTTATGCTGAAGCCTGCGTTTGAGGGCCTGAAAGCGGTATACACCTGTGTGGGTGAGCGGGTGCACAGGCTGAGAGGATTGAACGCGGATGTCAATAGCTGCAGGGATCTGTACATCGATCACGTTGCAGCGGCCGTGAGACTAACGGGGGATTACTCTCTTCATGGAATCGGGCAAACGGTATCCGAGGTGTACGGTGCCGCTAGAGAGGGCATCGCACGCACATCCCCATCCTGACCCTGTCTTCGTAACACAGTATCTGGATATTATGCTTCTGGAGCTAACCAGCCTGCTCCCGACGTACATTACCGCCAGAGCCAAGCAGCTCGTGGAGCAGATGTAATCGGCGAACCAATTATTTCCTCGACTTTCTGTATTTTCAATAAAAAAAATTATATCAAATACATATTCACCCTGTTTTATTACGCCACCCAATTCAAGCCAAATAATGATAATTATAATAATATGATAATTTTTATGTGACCGATGCTTGTGTCACTTTGCGGTGCAAAGTAGCTTTGACAAGCATGGAGGTGATTGCACGCGTTTGAACAAGGTGCGAATGCTTTTCTCGGAGAAAAATATATAGCTGTGCCGATGGACGTTTGTCGCTACGGCGATTTCAGCATAGTTTTTCTTGTCCTCGGTCTTGAGGATGGTGGTGTCGGGTGACTTTTTGAACAATAATTCAAGCAATCCAGGCGTTGCTTTGTACTTTTTACCGCCAACGTGCACCTGACTCGTGTCAAAGCTAATTTTCGAATCACCAATCTTCAATCCCTGCACCAGCTGTCGGACGCCATATTTCTCATCCAACTCCGATCGATGGTCCGTCTCGAACATTTTCAAATACCGCCACACGGAATCCGTCGATTTCGGCTTTCTTATCGGTGTACTTGTGGTGGGCATATTACGTGCTACAATTGTTTTGTCCCCATCGTCGTCGTCGTCGTCGTCATCGTCGTCGTTTGCATTCTGATCGTCCTCAATAATAAATCAGACATTTGATGAAAAAATATGTATCTTTTAATGACAATAAAATGAATATCATGCATACATCTTGTTTTCTTGTACATATTACACACAACCTAGGGTATAGTCTTAAATCTAGTTTGTACAATGAAGTTTTACTTTTTTTCGAAGAGTTTCAGAAAGTTTCAGAAATTTCAACTTTTTTCAAGTTTTTTCAAGTTTTTTCAAGTTTTTTCAAGTTTTTTCAAGTTTTTTCAAGTTTTTCCGAATTCTCCTATACCTTACACATGTAAATACGGATGCTACGATTCGTCTTTCAAAACTTGAAAAAACTTGAAAAAACTTGAAAAAAGTTGAAAAAAGTTGAAAAAACTTGAAATTTCTGAAACTTTTCGGGAAAGACCTCAAGCATCAAGACACTCGACGAATCGCTGAACAGATGGAAGAAGAGGCCATACATTTGTATGGAAGACATTCACCATACAGCGGAAAAACTGAATAGGCCAGCGGGACTTCCTGAATCTCACGTCTGGTGGTTTCGGTCGTTTCATCGCAAACGAACTACATAGACCCGCTCGACGTAATTACCCCCTTCAAAGTCAACGATAAAGTTCGAATAAGCAAGTACAAAAATGTTTTCGATAAAGGGTATACCCCCGAAAGGACGACTGAAATATTTACCGTGAGTAAGGTAAAGAACACTAACCCACCTACGTACAAGCTCACCGATTACCAGATTACCACCGATCAACCCATCTCTGGCGGTTTCCACGAGGAAGAACTGACCAAAGTCGAATACCCGGATGGTTATCTAGTGGAGAAAGTATTACGCTCGATGGGAAATAAACTGTACGTGAAATGGTTGGGATTCGATAGTTCACACAATAGTTGGATAAATAAATCAGATATTTGATTAACAAGGCAAAAAATTATTTTTTACTGAAAAAAACAATAAAAAACATGTATTTTCGCCAAACGAAAAAAAACATATGTATATCATAATATTTGTTCCTCTACGTACAACTAGAAAAAACAATACCTCAATCCATATATTAGTCGATAGAATTATTATTATCATAAATTCAAAAATTACACTTTATTTACATACGAACTTCTGATTTTTCCAAATTTGGGGATTTTTTTCTTTTATTTTTGAAAAAAATCTTCAAAAATCTAGAAAAAACTTAAAATCTTAAAAAAAAGAAAAAAATCTTAGAATTTCCATTCTTTTCAATCTTAAATAAATTCCGATATTAACAAAAAACAGCTTGATAAATATACAACTATAATACTAAATATATATGCATACATGTTCAATAAATGAATAAATATCAATAACTTTATAAAAACTAGAGAAAAAAAATCACGCGCGCAGGTGCGATTTTGAGATTTTGAGATGCGAGACTTTGAGACGTGACACTTTGAGACGTGAGACTTTGAGACGTGAGACTTTGAGACGTGAGACTTTGAGACGTGAGACTTTGAGACGTGAGACTTTGAGACATGAGACTTTGAGACGTGAGACTTTGAGACGTGAGACTTTGATACGTGAGACTTCGAGACGCGAGACTTTGAGATCGATCACAAATACTTTACATTACCCGTCCGGTTGCTAAGACAATGCGCTCTCGTGGTAAAACAGGGTTGCTCTGTCGGTAAGACAGGACGATCCTGGGGATAAAACAGGACTGCTCGGTCCATTAAACAGACCACCGACATCACCGACTGTAGGTAAAACAGATCACCCACATTATCGACTGTAGGTGAAACAGACCCAGCTCGGTCGGTAACCTTGGGGTTTCCAGAAGGCGCAGTCCGATAACACCTCATAATCGGGTCATTTAGCTTCCATTTCGATATTTTTACCAGAAAGTTTCGGGAAGTTTAAGAAATTTCAACTTTTTTCATGTTTTTTCAACTTTTTTCAACTTTTTTCAGGTTTTTCACAGTTATGAAAGACAAATCGCAGCATCCGTATTTACATGTATAAGGTATGGGTAATTTTAAAAAACCTGAAAAAAGTTGAAAAAAGTTTTAAAAAGTTGAAAAAAGTTGAAAAAAGTTGAAGAAACCTGAAAAAAGTTGAAATTTCTTAAACTTTTCGAAACTTTCCGAAACTTCCTGAAACTTTTCTGAAACTTTTCGGAAAAAAGGAAAAATTTAATTGTACAAACTAGTGTTAAGACTACTTTCGGCTGTAATATATAAGAAAACAACGTGTATGTATGACATTTATTTTATTGTTATTAAAGATGCATATTTTCTCAAATGTCTGATTTATTTATCCAACTGTTGTGTGAACTCGAATGGGTGGATAACCACGAGAACATTGATGTAAAGTCCATTCCGAACAATTCACCGATTGACTATCTATTGGAGGTCGATTTGGATTACCCGGTAGAACTTCACGAGCTGCATAAGGACTTACCGCTCTGCCCCGAACACTTCACGCCACCAGGAAGGAAAGTCCCCAAACTCGCGACGACGCTTCTACCCAAAACCAAATATTTTTTACACTATCGTAACTTAAAACAGTGTTTGGCTTTGGGTATGAAGTTGAATCGCATCCAAAGGGTTCTCAAGTTCGCGCAATCTCCATGGTTGAAGCCATATATCGACTTAAACACCGACATGCGGAAACAGTCGAAAAATGAATTCGAAGAAGTAGAGCTACCTGACGACCTGTTACCGACCGAGCTGGGTCTGTTTCACCTACAGTCGATAATGTGGGTGATCTGTTTTACCTACAGTCGGTGATGTCGGTGGTCTGTTTAATGGACCGAGCAGTCCTGTTTTATCCCCAGGATCGTCCTGTCTTACCGACAGAGCAACCCTGTTTTACCACGAGAGCGCATTGTCTTAGCAACCGGACGGGTAATGTAAAGTATTTGTGATCGATCTCAAAGTCTCGCGTTTCGAAGTCGTATCAAAGTCTCACGTCTCAAAGTCTCACGTCTCAAAGTCTCACGTCTCAAAGTCTCATGTCTCAAAGTCTCACGTCTCAAAGTCTCACGTCTCAAAGTCTCACGTCTCAAAGTCTCACGTCTCACGTCTCACGTCTCAAAGTCTCACGTCTCAAAGTCTCACGTCTCAAAGTGTCACGTCTCAAAGTCTCGCATCTCAAAATCTCAAAATCGCACCTGCGCGCGTGATTTTTTTTCTCTAGTTTTTATAAAGTTATTGATATTTATTCATTTATTGAACATGTATGCATATATATTTAGTATTATAGTTGTATATTTATCAAGCTGTTTTTTGTTAATATCGGAATTTATTTAAGATTGAAAAGAATGGAAATTCTAAGATTTTTTTCTTTTTTTTAAGATTTTAAGTTTTTTCTAGATTTTTGAAGATTTTTTTCAAAAATAAAAGAAAAAAATCCCCAAATTTGGAAAAATCAGAAGTTCGTATGTAAATAAAGTGTAATTTTTGAATTTATGATAATAATAATTCTATCGACTAAT
>JAEUYN010001139.1:0-97734 GCA_018257835.1 Euura lappo
AAACTGTAATATCGAAAATGAAACTGTACAAGGAATTTTCACACAAAAAAAAGCATTTTTTCGCCAAATGTTGATGCTACTTCTTTTTGGATATGGAAGATCTTGGTAATTGAACGAGTCTGGCGCAGCCAGATAATCGGTAGATTAAAATCGCATCAGGATTTTCTCTACGATCAAATTCCCTCGAGATGCGATATAACCTGCAGCCGAAAGCCGTGGAATCGACTACTCCCGAGAGTTGATGATAATTGTAATTATTGGCTGATTAAAATCGCGGCTATAACAATCTCCGCTCCTTGGTTAATTATTGTACAGTCCAAACTATAAATAACGTCCTCGTTTTTTTTTTGACATTTTTTACCCCTCCCTCCCCCCATTTCGCAGTTAGTCATAATCTTCGGAACGACCCATGGTCACAATCATAGACCCCCCCCCCGTGATTCCCCCATCCCCCTGGTCTCAAATAGTCACATTTTGTGAATACCCCCTTATAAAGGGGGTCTTCTGGGACGTTAGTGTCAAAATGGCAAATCGCGCAGATGTTCAGAATCCTGACTCTGCGGTTTTGGCCGGACCAGGCTTCCGCGTTATGTCCGGATAACTTCAGCTGCAGATAGTCCGTGTATTGTCGTCCTTTTGAAGTTTGCGCAAACTGGATAACGCGGGACCAGGCGGAGGGAATTAATTAAACTTTCCAAATCCAACTGCCTGACAACGCGGTACCTTTCAATATAATTTACCGCGCGTTGCTCCGACACAGGCTACTACACACTGCACGCCAAAGCTGGCTCATTCGATTTTCGTCCATGGTTTCCCGTGTTTCTCTGTTTTCGCGTGAAAATTACGAAAAGGTCGAACAAACTCGAATTTACAGCTTTCGATCATATATTATGATAATTATAATATTTTTGATAGTTTATATTTTTCTAATCGCAAAAATTTTTTCTTCATTCGGACTAAGAACACTAAAAAATTTCCATATCCAATGCGAAAAACTGTATTGACTAACTGCATGAGGTCTTATCCACAAAAAATATTGTTATTCATCTTTTGATTAGTACAATTTGATTTCCTTATCTTTCCAAAAACCTCCCAGAACTCGTAGAAATATTGAAATTTTGAAGTTCTGAAAAATCTTTACAGAGACTCATCGTACATAAATGGAATAATTGTCGATGCCGGAATCAATTCATTTACAAGGGCTATATATTCACTTCTGGAATCAAATGTACACCCTGATTCGAAATCAGTCGAAATCGGACGAAGATTGCTTTGAAATCGTAGGAAGTCAGCTTAAATACTTCGAAATCACTTTTGAATGATCGCAGATCAGCCTGAATCATGTGAAATCATGTGAAACATACCGTCGAATCATTTCCAGCATTTTCACTACTTTTACACTACTTTGCGAGAAATGAAGATATTCATACGAACTTTTGCCACGAAAATCCTTTTGTCAATAGACACGCGATATTAATGTGGGGAAAATCGATGTGTTTGAATTGAATAATTATAATTGTAGAAATTAAAGTGAAATCTGCAATGAAACTCGCGAATAATTCCATATAACGACACGGTTATTAACGATCGCATAGTCGAGATATTAACGAAAATCCAATATAAATTGACAAAGCGAGATCCAATTCCGATTGACCAACTCGGGACAGCATTAATTAATTCCCGCGTATTTCATGCCGGGTTCCGAAGTTTTTTAATCGACAAATTCCTATATACATAATCCATCAGGGCTCGGACTCTCTATAGTATCTCAATAACCGCTCATATCTGCATGACAAATTTGTAAATTTGGGCCCAAAAGTTGAACCCGACTTGACGCAATTAGTGATTGAATTGTAAGAAAATAAAAAAAAAAAAATTTAAAAACAATCGTAACAGTGTGTAAAGATTCCGTATGAGGCAATTTTACGTACGAATGTACGACGAGGTGAATGAGCCACGGTGCAGGGGGCGCTAACTGGCGTTTATTATTTGTCTAGGTGTAAGTAGGTTGAGTCCGTCGAGGCCGGCAGACCGCGAATTGACGTTTAATTAACATTATTAAAGCATTTCTAATTATAACTACCTAGAATTACTGCCCCCCCTTACTCAGACCCCCCAATGACACGGACACAGTGTTCCTCTGTGTCTGTGTGTGTAATCGGGGTAGCTGCGACGAACTTCACTCAACTCATATTTACTATACCGTGAAATTTTACGAAAGTTGGAGACAAAGTTCAGAAGATAGGTCAATAGGAAGTAATATAAATCATGTGTCTAATGGCAGAAGGTCGTAAGTGCCAAAAATGCGATTTTGGTGCCAGAAGGTCGTATAATTATTATTTTTACGCCATTCGCTTTGAGAATAATCTGAACGTGTAAATCAATCAAAATTAGAAGATCGAAAACTTAAAAGCATAAGGTCGGATGTTGGCGAATACGCCCTTCTTCCATTATGAATTGTAATTAAAAAACGAAAAAGAGATAAAGCCAGAAGGTCGTAATCGACACTTTTTTTGTTTTCACATTTTTTCTGAAATCGTCGTCAAAACTGGTGAAACGCGCAGATAACTTGAAAAAACCCGAGTTTCGAAAAATTCGATAAAAAAAATATGACCGTAAAGCCAGAAGGTCGTAATCGACATTTCTTTTTTTTTCACATTTTCGCTTTTTTTCTGAAATAATCATCAAAACCCGTGAAACGCGCAGATAACTTGAAAAAACCCGAGTTTCGAAAAATTCGATAAAAAAAATATGAACGTAAAGCCAGAACGTCGTAATCGACATTTTTTTCTTGTTTTCACATTTTTTCTGAAATAGTCGTCAAAACTCGTGAAACGCGCAGATAACTTGAAAAAACCCGAGTTTCAAAAAATTCGATAAAAAAAATATGAACGTAAAGCCAGAACGTCGTAATAGACATTTTTTTCTTGTTTTCAGATTTTTTCTGAAATAGTCGTCAAAACTCGTGAAACGCGCAGATAACTTGAGAAAACCCGAGTTTCGAAAAATTCGATAAGACAAAATCCGAACGTAGATGCCGAAGGTCGAAATCGCTATTTTTATTTTTTTATTTAATTATCCTCTTTTTTCATTGTTTTGTTCATATTTTTTTATCGAATTTTTCGTAACTCGGGTTTTTTCAAGTTATCTCCGCGTTTGACGAGTTTTGATGACTATTTTAGAAAAAAGGCGAAAATGTGAAAAAAAAAAAGAAATGGCGATTACGACCTTCTGGCTTTACGTTCATATTTTTTTTATCGAATTTTTCGAAACTCGGGTTTTTTCAAGTTATCTACGCGTTTCGCGAGCTTTGACGACTATTTCAGAAAATTGTGATTTTTTTCGATGTACTGACTTTAATTGTTGAATTTCGTATTTTTCAGGTTTTTTTCAAATTTTACTTCCACTAAAGGCAGAAAGTCGTATAATGTCACTTACGACCTTCTGGAATTAGTGAGCCGGATTATTTTTCTTTGAATCAGGTTCAGAAGGGCGTATACGCCAGGACTTACGACGTTCTGAGTTTAAATTGACGAATTTTCAATTTCAACGGTTTTGAGCGTATTTGAAGGTTCTCTGCATAGATAAATCTAAAAAAAAATATACGACCTTTTGGCCTTGAAAATTCCAAACGGTCGTATAATGGCACTTACGACCTTCTGCCATTAGACACGCGAAAAATTAGTAGTTTTAAAATTGGCAAATAGAAAATTAAAAATCGTGATATCGAAAAATACTATGTTTCAAACTTCAAAATCATTTGCAAACGTTTCTTCAGTGTTATTTGTGAATTTTAGAAATACAGTCTTTCGACGGACTGATCGGAAGAAGAAAAGAAGAAATTCATAACTTGTTGAATTTTCATATTGTATCAAAAAGTTGGGTACCTGTATTTTCTGTACAATTTGATCTTAGAATATCTCAGACTAAACCACTGGAAAATAGTTTGTCAAAAATTATTCTTTCGGGATTCAAAAACAATATTTTTCTATTTTTGGTTGAAAAGTTTGATTCCCTGATTGATTCGCTACGTTGATAGAAAAAAAAATATCGCAAGCTCACATCGTCGATTTTCTACTTTCTACACTAGTGCGAGAATACTCACAGCGCATGCGCACATCATAAATAATCCACTTTACGCACTAGGCTTTTTTCTCGCCTATTTTGCCTATATCGCCTACTTTCAGGACTCACCACACGATATAGACTGTGAAAAAAAGATGGAAGGTTCATGAAGTTGACAAATACACGGAATATCAAATAGATAAGGTAGATGCACCTCTTTTGGCCACCTCAGTACCGTCTCTGGCCATCGATTGCTTCGTTAGCGGGATATCAAACGCGTGTAAAAAAAGCGGTGGCAAGAAACGGTACAAAAGGTAAAAACACACTTCAACCTTCAAATAAATTGGTTTGGAAGTAATTAATTATTGAAACACTGTATCATAGACTTTCTTCAAGCCATATTTATGCCGGCAATCGAACATTTTGATGAAATGTAAGCACCATAAATAAGTAATCAACCCGAAATGGCCACAAATGGTGGGGTGGCCCAAAACGCTGCTTCTACCCTACGGAAATTCGTGTATACGCTCTCCGAACTGAACTACACGAAAGTCTTGTAAAATTACAAATTTAGTTGAATTTATGAACAAATTTTTTACGGTGTTGCTCAATTATTCCGAAGCGAATGGCTAATGAACGTGGCGAACCTCGGTAACTTTGAACTTCTTGATAAACTACACTACACAATCAGTTTTACGCGCAGGTATCCAGGGCACCCGCGTAGTTGGGGTCGCATTGTGTGCACTAACCAGGTGAATCCTTCGGAGCATATAACTGATATATAAACATGTATTATATACATGGATTCTCATATGTACCACCGGGGGTGGCGTTGGTAAATGGAAGATGCATCGCTCGCTGCAGACCGCGTACGTGCCTGGTTGCCCTCGGCAAACACGTTGTTATGGGAAGTGGGCGAGGATATATATACAGGGTGTCCCATTTTAAAAAATGCAGCCGAATATCTCGGAAAGTATTGGTTGCAGAGAAAAATATTTCAGATAAAAGTTGTTTGGTTTCGAGGGGGACAGATTCTGATGATATTGGCTTTTTTGTAGGTGGAGGCGTTAAGGTGATATGAAGGTCAACTTTTGTTTTTTAAATGAAATCATGTATTTATTATTAATTCATCAGATCGGGCGTTTAATTTTACACCAAAAAGCACTGCTGAACTGATGTTCTAACATGAACGGTTCCGTAGATATTTCATTTTTCTCAAAATAAGTTTATGAGCGTTCATGTTTCGGTTGATGTATGATCAACCTTCAAGCATTGACAAGATGCTCGAACACATTACCGTCTTGGTTGATACACAAGTGCAGCCTATTTTCGAAACTTTCAACCGTTTGGAGAAGGACAATTCTCGGAATACTTCTACAGGCATTACGTATACGGTTTTTCATATCTTCTGCAGTGGTTGGCGCCGTTGCAAAAACTGTATTTTTTACACAAGAACGTAATGTGTTCGAGCATCTTGTCAATGCTTGAAGGTTGATCGTACATACATCAACCGAAACATGAACGCTCATAAACTTATTTTGAGAAAAATGAAATATCTACGGAACCGTTCATGTTAGGACATCAGTTCAGCAGTGCTTTTTGATGTAAAATTAAACGCCCGATCTGATGAATTAATAATAAATACATGATTCCATTTAAAAAACAAAAGTTGACCTTCATATCACCTTAACGCCTCCACCTACAAAAAAGCCAATATCATCAGAATCTGTCCCCCTCGAAACCAAACAACTTTTATCTGAAATATTTTTTTCTGCAACCAATACTTTCCGAGATATTCGGCTGCATTTTTTAAAATGGGACACCCTGTATATATATATATTTCCGTTAACGCGTTCGGTTTATCATCCGGTTGGCTCCTTTCGGCTCGTAGTTCCCTCAAGTGTTCAAAACTGTGCGAGAGGAATAAGGTATGAAAATTCTATACCGTTTACGTTCAAAGCGCTTATCTTTGTGCATCTATCTATTTTTTATTTTATTTTCATTCTTTATCCTCACCGCTCGCAATTAGTTATTAATTTGAATATCAATTTGGTGTGTGTGTGTGTGTATGTAACAGCTGCGGCATGGATAATTATCTCCCGTTTTTCGCCACCCCGAGTTTGCCAATACCGGGGTAATCAGCGATGAACCTTGTTGAAACTCGCGGAATTAACAGCCTCCTCTCTTTTCAACGAAAAAAATCAGGGGGATCAGATTTTTTTTCTCACTCGCTTTGATTTGCTTCAATTTAACATTCGTCTTTTTTTGCTTTATTTTAGACTAGGGGCTCTGCCCCTGCGCGCTTCGCGCGCCCACCCCGGTCGGCGCTACGCGCCTCAAAAATTGGTTTCACACCTTGTCATTCTCTTAGGAGTCGAATTTCAAAAAACGCTTAAACTACTTTCTAGGTATTTGAATGAGTAATAATTTGAAGCCAAAAAGAAGTCGATATCTCATCGGGCCGAGGAGATATCCATGAATCCGCGAAAACAAGTTTCACCCCTTTTATTCTCCTTGTGGGGCGAATTTCGAAAAATCGCTTCTTAGCTGGTGTTTACGAAGGGAAGGGAACATGTTGCCCAAATTTCAAGTTTCTAGGTCAAGGGGTTTGGGCTGGGCGTTGATGCCACTTGTTCCTTTAGAGATATAGATAGATGACAAAATACGATTTTGAGTTTGTTATAAATAAGCAACGGTGGATAATGATTTTTTAGTTGCTTCGGTTATTCTAATTTCATTGGAATAAGAAACTTGAATAAAAAATATGAAAATACGATATAAAATTATCTAAAGCAGTCCAAAAACGGGCTCCAGTGGCTTGAAATTGGAAACGTTAACACAGATCATCCCAATTCTCTCAAATCAATGATTTTTAATGGAGATTCCCTTGTAGAAAAATACTATGGGATGTCCGAACAGTTTTCAATAATAAATTGAATAGTTTTCCAAAATTCTGAATAATAAATCCGAACATTCATAATTAGTACTTTTCCATAAGGGTTAAATATATTGCAATATCCCTCTAAAATGTTATGTCAATTTATCCACTCAATGTATGATAAATTTACCGATTTTCAAGCTGAATGATCGCTCAATTAATTTGTTCGATTAAACAAATTATTGAAAAGGTACTAAATAAATGAACTAAAGTAACAAATTGGAGCAAATTGCCATTTTTTTCTTCAATATTTGATGTAGAAATTATATATTGTCCATAATTTTAACCATGTCTTGAAATTTATAACCAATTTTGTTCATCTCAAATTTTAGTTTAACTTTTTTTTATCCAAAACACCGAATAAATTGAACATTGGAAAAACTTCTAAACTTCACAGAGTTCAGATACCTCAGATTCCAAGTAGGAAGCTAGGTTCGGTATAGAATCGTAAAAACGTTCAATTTTACGACTCACCGATAACCGTCGACTAGCGCAAATCCAAGAATCTTTTCAAGATACAAAATTGAAAATTGAAAATTGAAAATTGAAAATTTAAAGAGGTAGATTCGATCCTTCGGTCTACCGAAGGCATTTTTTGTTTCTCTTGTTCAACAAATTCCGAGTCTCAAAACGAGATTAAATTTTGTGTGAACTCGAAGCGTATGTTAATATCCTGAAACATGCGGAAGGAGCTGCGGCGCGGCCGTCCGCGAGCTGACAAATGGATGGATTTCATACGCCACATCCCCGGGGATCGACGGCGAGGATACCGCGCGTGGACCGTTGCATTATTTACCGGGCTCGCCCCCGACACCCCCGGCGCTCGCCCCATACGCGGAAGGCAACGTCGAGTAACCAGGAAGAGACGCCCCGCAATTCCGGACTGTGTTTGAACCTCTTGTTTCCTATTTAACGTGTTACGTCGACGTTAACACAATATTTGGGAATTTCGAATTCGAAATTCGAGGGAACGCTAGTGCAAATGTTTAACAAGCGAATGACGATGATAATGATGATGATGATGGTCTCCTCAATTAATTCTACTACCCATCGCATCGCTAAAAATCTCAAATTTTCTGAAACTTGACTGATTTTGAATTCGGGAGGTGCTTTTTTCAGGAGGACGAGTACAACGTTAATATCTTATCCAAAGTTCATTACACATAGGAAAATTGACTTTCTTAAAAATCAATTGTTCAAATTTAAATTTTACACAAGTATTTTTTAGCCCATTTAGTCACAAATAAAATATTGATCAACTTCAGGGTCGAAACCCTAACGAAACATCATTATTCTTCTTATTCGATCCAATTGTTCAATTTGGAAGAAAAGACAATAATTTCTTACTCAAAATTTCAGGGCATTCGGACGTTTACTCAAAAGTTTGGAACCTCAGTGTGAGTGAAGAATGAGAATTTCAGGGCAAAAAGGGTAGAGATTAAGAAGAAAGAATTTTTCCGCACGCCGTGCGTAAAGTTCGATTTTACGACTCGATTTTAAGAGAGAGCTCTTCTAGTACCGCAAATTCATGATACTATTTCGACGAACGAAAAAAGAGAGGGAAAAAAATTCATAAAAATGGAGAATCTTCATTGCTCAGAAATGAAGAGAGTATATAACGACGTTTCAATTAAAATCTCTCATTGAGCACCGTCGGCGGGTTGATATTGTATTCAAAGTGTATTGAATTCGAGGTCATAATGATAGAATTTCATGCTTTTTCAACAAGATTTGAGCTGAAAAGAAGTTTTGCCGTTTCGAATCGTGGCCATACATAGAAATACGGTGTCGGAGGGTAACACAGTCACCTTTTCACCCTCGAAATTAACGGATAACTTTGAGCGCTGAACGTGGTCCCTCGTTAAAAAAAATATCGTAAGAAAGAAAATAGAAGAAATTAACGTAAAAGAGAGTCGTGTCACCCTTTGATCTCCCCCTTCGCTTTAGGTCAAACGAGGTTTTCAACCCCCGAGTGAATTCGCACGTTAAGATAAACTGAATAATCAACTCGTATATGTAATGAGGGAAGGTTATTCCGCTGTGATGCACAAACGTCTTTTTTTCTTTCATTTTCA
Source organism: Euura lappo (assembly GCA_018257835.1). Taxonomy (NCBI): domain Eukaryota; kingdom Metazoa; phylum Arthropoda; class Insecta; order Hymenoptera; family Tenthredinidae; genus Euura; species Euura lappo. The sequence goes on from JAEUYN010001139.1 coordinate 9,079, forward strand.
TACTCAATGCAAACTCGACTATCTCGTCCCTCGTCTAATAGACAATTCCTAGAGTAATGAAAAAGCTTGACTCACTGAATTGTTCCTTACTTCGTACGTTGTAATAAAAGACTCTGCTAAAAAATATCTTCTCCTGCCCTCGTTTCAGCCCTATATTTTTCTAGGGTAGGCACACATTACGTCCTTCATGAAATAGACAGCTGATTCAGCCCCTTGGCTCGAATGGTATCTGTTTGAAGACCATTAGTCCAGTTGACTTTGACAATGAAGGATCCGTCCTTGGCTCCCTTTTCTTTCTCCAAAAGCTGCTATACATACGTGTGTCTGCGTGTTTATACGGTGTAAATAAATTCTGTGTTGAAGGATTTTTACGATAGTGAAGTTAAAATTGCCACAAAATTCAAAATTCAATATTTCATACATGAGAAATAATTTAGTTATGATGCTCGAAATAAAATCTACCGATGGATCGATTCTAGATTTTCGGGTCCCGAACTGTTCGGTGGAGAGGATTTTTCGAAATGAACGGATAACTTTTTGATAGACTTATTTTTACTCGAATTATCACGAAAAGAGTAATGTAAGAGAACAGATTTTGTTTCAGAAAAAATGGAATATCCGGTACGATTACAGTATCGGATAAAAAATCTCACTGCTCATTCTGAAAAGGTTTCTTTAGTGAACAGTTTGACACCAGAAAAACTAAAAATTGTGTCTCTAAAATTGTGCGGAAATCATTCTGATGATGAAATCATTCTAAAACCCCAAGTTTGGGAATAAAAAATGATAAGAAAATCTCATTTTTGGCATTTTTCTTGTGGTTTTTGTGATATTTGCAGCTTTTTTTATTTTGTTTCTACGGCTTTCAGTATCGACCAAAATAACGACTGGGATGAATAATTCATTTTCGAAACTGTTAAAAAACTGAACGTTCAATTTTTAACTTCCCGTTTCTCTGTTTTCAGAGAAAAAAGGAAGTTATTGTGATCACCCCGAAAATGAAAAGTTGAGTTTTCACTAAATCTTCACGTTTCGAGGTCCAAAGAATCACCTCCGACTATTTTCAGTTTGACGTCTGGGTGTGTGTGTGTGTGTATGTGCGTGACCACATTTTTGTCCGCGCGATATCTCGAGAACGCGTGGTCGGATTTCGATCAACTTGGGCTCAATCGACGGGGCTTTTCTTAACTTAGAACTGATTAGATTTTGGCTTCGATCGGATTAGTACTTTTTGAACTATTCAAATAACAAAATTCTAAAAAATGCAACAAAAATGACGATATCTTGAGAACGAATCAACGGATTTCAATGAAATTTGGTACCATATGGTTTTTTTGATCGCTGATCACGAATCTGAAGTCAGTTTTGCAAAATTTTCATTTGGCGTATCCGATATGCTGCAAAAAAAAACTAAAAACATTTGGATTTGGATGAAACTTGGTACTCGTAGGTTTTTTGGGTCACTGATCACGAATCTGAAGTCAGATTTGCGAAATTCAAAATGGCGAATCCAATTTGCCGGGAGAAACACTGGAAACATTAAAAATCTTACGGAAATTGGTTCTCGAAAGTTTTTTGAAGGGTCATATTTGCAAATTTCAAAACAGGTGAGAACAAAATAAATAACGGGAAGTTCGAAGGCTGGCTCATAGTCAGCCCAAATCCGCTTGTTCCTTTTGGGTTTAGATTCAAATTTATGAATACCGGATTTCGTGATTTCGGTACCACAGAAATGATCTCGGGATCGTAATTTCCGCAAAAGCTTCCCTCACGTGGTTGAAAATATTGCATAAAAGAAAAACGAACAAAGAACCTTCATTATTGCTTCTGTGTCTCGTAAAATATGTAAAGACTGTTTTAGCCAGAGCTGTGTCTAAACGAGTGGAAAAGCTCGGAGAGTCATAAAAGGTTTTTAACATGTTTCCTCACTTAGAAAAAAAAAAAAAAAAAAAAAATTGAGAAAAAAATACGAGTGTCTCGTTTCTGGGTGTCGGTGATCTATTCTCATCAACGTGTTGTGCTCAATGATGAATCGCATGACCTTTTCTTCCAAATTGATTAATTTTTCGTCCCCACCGAGCTAGGAGAGATTCTTTCTCTATTTGAAAAAAAGTTACAGAAAGATCAATTTTTTATTTCAAATTCTTCGAGTGAAAACGCTTGACCTCTTTCATTTGGTTTTCTCTTTTTTTTTCTCTTCATCTCATCTCATCTCGTCTCGTCCCCTTCTTTTTAGTCCGCATAAGAGTTTGAACGAGGGAACAAGAATTCGCATTCGACGGCTCTACTCGGGTCGAGTGCTGCGAGGCTACAACGTTGATCTATATACCAATTCCACAGAAATTCTCAAACGCTTAATGGAGACTACCGACTACGTTCACCCGTTTGCCCCTCTGCCCTTCGCCCTCTGACTCAATCCTAAGCAAACATCGATCAACCCCTAGTTTCTAAACGTGTCAAAACTATTTTTTTTATTCAACTTATCGTCAATGGGAGACTGTATGGACTATAAAAATGATCAGATCGCACATTATTCAAGTTTTAGGAATTCAAAAAACGTTTTTAGTTTCAAAGTTTTTCGTCTTTTTGATCAACACGATCAGCTTCCACCCAGAATTGGATATGGAAAAATTATTGCAGTACGAAAATCGTGAGGTTTGGTTGTGAAAATGATCGTCATTTGTGAGTCTGAATAAACTGATGATTTTTTTAACAATAGAATAAAACTATCAATTTCTTATCATCTCGTCCATTCAGCAACAAAATTTGTCCACTTTTGGATGAAGGTTTTTCCAAATCCAAATCTCGATGGCCGATAATGTTGCGAATCCGCTGTGTCCTAAAATCGACGAAGATGGACAGAACCGCGGATCTGTTTTCATCTCCTAGCCAAAATTTGCAATTTTGGTCGGATCATCCTCGAATAACCGCATAGTTTCCTTTGAACCTCCGGGTAACGATATTCAAAGAACTTTTTCCCCATTCGATCCGATGCACGCTCATAATTGACGCCGAATAGCCGCGAGGCTCTCGTTCTCTCATTCGATTGGACTCAACCCCTGAACCGCGAGGGTCAGACCCGAGGACTTTTGGCGACCGTGAGCCGCTGCTCATTTGAATCCGTGACCCCCTGCGAGAAACGACATTTGCATCCCTCTTCAAATTCTATCATCCTCACACGAGATAAAAACTTGACGGTTAATTGATTTTATTATTCCAAAGAGAAGAGAAGAAGAAGCTCAATTAAGGGGACTAGGCAGGGCCTGGATTTAAAAAAATAGATTTTGGGGACGTTTTGGCGCAAACATAACTGAAAAATTCGCAAAATTGAGCTTGAGGATCAGGAGAGCCAAAAGTGCGAGATGGTGCGCGACCAGTTCTGCACGAGTCACAGTTTCTAAATAGTATATTACGATACTAGTGCAAAAGGTCTGTTTTCGCACGAGTGGGAGGTCTGTCGCCCGAGCAAAGCGAGGGTGACAATCTCACGAGTGGAAAAATGACTTTTGCACATGTATCGAACCAAATTTTATATCACAAACGTGGGTGAAGTCCGATTATACGCACGCTCGCGTGCGTAAAGTCGCACTTCACGCACGGAGTGATATAAAACTACTTTTTTTGTCAGTTTTGCAACGATAACTCGAGAACGCCTCAAGATATCGACTTGATTTTTTTTCTAAACGAAGATATCGATTAGTTCCACAGATTGAACCCACGTCTGTAGGGAAAAAATAATTTTTTGGTACCGACATAACAATTAATGTGGCAAATTTTCCACGTTTTTTTAGAATATTAGTCGCAATTTTCCTCTTTTTCACGTTTTTCTCCAATTTTTCGGTTCAATCTAGACTCTAGATTCTAGAGAGACGAATCCCCTGAATGGAATGTCGTGCGAAAACTGGGCCTCTTCGACACTCTATATCTCCCTTGATTATCAATTCTTTTTCAAACAAATGTGACAAACTATTTGAAACTGATAAAAATTTCGTATTTCTCTCCAATTTTTTGAATTTCCACCCCACTTTCATCGGTCATAGCCGGCCTATCTATCCCTTCAATAAATTCAAAGAGAAGCTTTCGACATTTGCGCAGTTTTCGAAACCCCCTCGGCTCCGTCTGGGCTCGAGGAGGGAAGCCGTAGGTCAGTGCTGCAGCGGGAGCTCGAATCGCTCTCTGCGAGAATGGGGGTGTGATTTACCGGGGTCACCGTGTTTAAAATAAGGGTCGTTCATTCATGGGTAGTCCTTTGTTATCGGGATACTTTTTGATAACGCTTCTCGGCTTCTCGGGTCACTGAACACGGTTTCCACGGCAAAACGGCACAACATACATACACACACTCGCGGACACTGATAAAAACGCGGGGGGGTATCGGTCTGATTATCTTATCCGAATCGGGGGACAACGGCGAGAGCCGGCTTCTCGCAACGTCGTCGAGTCCTCCAGCAGACTGCCGCCCTTTCGGTCTCTACGACCCACCGCGGCTGTCCCCCTCTCCTGGTGCACGCCAGCGCCGTGAACCGGGACGACGAGCTGGTCCGATGACTATAACACACCTGGGGGGTTCGCCTTATCCTTATCCTTATTAAGCTTATCGCGAGAGACTCGCGTATGTCCTTCGATCATTATCTACGTTCGCAGGATTTTATTATCGTTGTCCTTTGATCGGAGGCTTTTGTCGACTTTTCTGACAAAGATTCGATTTCTTTATTCACGTGTGTCTGTGTGTGTGTGTGGATAAAGTTTGACTGAAGAACGAGACAGACGTGAGCGAGGAAATGGTTCGGGACCTTTCTGAACTTGAGATTTTCCATTTCGAGCTTCTTTATTTGATTATTTCTTCATATACTTCAATTTGCTCCAAATATATTCCAAATACTTCAATATTATGTCGAGTTGGAAGCATTGGAAAGAATAATCAGCGACTTTCTTTCTTTCTTTCCTGTTTTTTTTATTTTTTTTTTATTTTGTGACAATTTTTTTTCGTATGTACTCTGATTGTGAGCATCGACACCAATATTGAGATGAAAATATTGTACGGAGTGTATCGCAGGTGTTATTTGAATATTTCTATAAACCTGTATCAAAGATTATTTGACAATTCAAAGGACTTTGATTTGATGATTCATAAGAAAAAAAAAACTGATTGATTTTCCAAATATAAATGAAATTCGGTCGATATTAATACCAAAAAGAAAAACTTATTAGGAACTTTTTTACATATAAGGTTTGAGAAAATAAAAATTATGAAATTTGATTCAGTTTTATTTAATAAATTAATAAATTGTGACAATTATGGATTCGATTTTCAAAAAACGATAAAAATCACATAATTCGTAAAATTCAGTGAAATTTATTTTTGACTAACGATCCTCTTTGAATATGTCTACCAAAGTCTATGAAGATTAATTAAACTTCTATGAATTTTAGTATTTTTAGACATTCTGAACAATCAATCAATCGATCAATCATGTCAGACTTTTGACGTCCTGCTTTGTACAGAATCTGAAGAAATTGACAGCTTCCCACGAGCTATTTTTCTTTTTTGTTCTTCCATTCTAGAAAACTTGTTTTTTCAATAAAATTTCTGACTATTGAAGTTTTTTATCAATGACGTTGGCATAAGAGAGGTTATAAAAAAATATTTCCTGAGTAACTTCGGAGAGACGGACGTGAGTTGTGACCCGGTTACGCGATAGTCAATAGGATTCCAGTAATTCGAAGGAATTGGAGAGCTTCGGGGAGCAATTAGATTAATTTAATTGAAATTGGAGAGAGAGAGAGAGAGAGAGCGAGAATTGGTCGGGATCGAAGCATTCCATAGGTGATGCCGAAAGACCGTTGGAACCGTTGTCCATTCGACACTCAATTTTTCTAGACGCCATTGCGGCGTTTTTTGAACTCCTCGATTCTCCGTTTTAAGAGAGAAGAAAACTTTTTTGTCTTCACCCCCCGAAAATGAAAGACTGCGTTTTCACTAGATATCAAAATTTGAGTTTATATGTAATTACATGATCAATTTTTTGTCTTCACGATTTTAGTCTCAATCTACGCTACTTTTCCAATCTTAGAACTGACTAGATTCTAGCTTTGATCGCGGTTTCATACTTTTTCAATTATTGGAACAACAAAATTCTCAAAAATGAAATACAGTCCGACCTCTCTATAAGGCCCCTCCCAATAGAGCCGGTTCCCCCTATTTCTCGCTCGCAGCGTTCCCCCACTCTACCATGTAACGTGAGCTCGAGAAAGAGACGAAAGACGAGTCGTGCGACTAGCGAAGATGGCAAAGTGGGGGTACCTCAGTTCCTGGAAAAACTCTTCCCCTTGGGGGCCTGGGCGGCCCTATAGAGAGGTTGGACTGTAAAAATGTCGATATTTTGAGAACGGGTCAGCTGATTTGGACAAAAATTCGTATCGGTACGTTCTTTGGGCCCCTGATCGCGAATCTGAAAATTTCAAAATAGCAAATCGAATATATATTGATCCGAAAATTCCAAAAATGTTCCCACTTCGATTGAAATCGGTTTTCCAAAGGTTTTCTCGGATCTCATTACGCAAAATAATATTTTTCAAGCAGGAAAAAATGGGGAGTCCAGAAGCTGGTCCTGCACAGCTAGTTTTTCTTGTTTATAATCTAAGTTTAATTAAAGATTTCATATATCTATTCTGATATGATAATTGTGGCTTCTTTTTCATGAACATTTCTGAACAAACGATGAGAGAAACAAAATTGACAAATTTTGGGGCAATGATCCAATATCGTAAAACGGATTTCGAATAACGTATTTCCACGATGGATAATTATTGGACTTGAATTTCGTCCGTCTCGAACGATGGACTGAGGGAAGCCCGAGGGATGGATCGACCTCCACGTTCAGGTCTTCTGACTTCCTGCAGAATGCGCCCGTCTCGCCCGTTCCGCATCCACCTGAGGCCCGCGTGGGATAGGTAGTTGATAGAAAACGGTGTAATTTTCGCGACAGGAAAATAAAATGTTTTTCACATTCTCGTAGAAAACTAAGAGAAAAACACTCGGGGCTGGATGAAATAAATGGAATCGAGGGCTTCCACGGTCTCCCTTCTCTTTTAACAGCAAATTTTTTTCTCCAAAATCCATAAATGAATATCGTAAAAGGTTTTAAAAATATGCATTTGCAAATTGGGTTTTAATTCATGCAAAATTAAGAGTGCTGATTAGTCAAAAAGTCTAGAAAAAACGAATTGGAAAGGTCGAGATTTTTTTTTGTTGTTTTTTTTTTTGTTTTTGCAAACTAAAATGCAATTAAAAAATTTTACATTCAATTCCTTCTCACAGAAGTGCGTATTTCCAGTACCATTACCGTCCTTCATTTTTACCGTGGACTTTTCGACATTTAATTAATATTCGTTTAATTGAAACGAAAAATTGATTCGTACGTTGTATTAACTGTTGAACAATATAATTTGTGTCATTTTTCAAAATAAATGAACGTTATCCTCGATCGTCGAGTCATCGAGCGTCCCTTGCACCCGTTTTTTATTCCTCTCTTAATTTTTGTGCCTAGCTATACGAGTTTCCACCTCGTGTCGAACACGGCACTCACGTTCCTGGTGCCCGACCGGGTTGAAGTGGGGTGCGTGAGTGGTGTCTTGACGTCACGTATGCAGATCCTGCCTAAGTCCATTAGACGTCGTAACACGGGCGATAAATTCGTGGGGAAAAGAGAAAAAAAAGAAGAAGTCTCATTTTCATCCCATTCTCGTGTTTCTAAAAAGTTACTTGGCTCGACGCAGCCGTTGCCACTTTTCCAGGACTGCAGGGCAACGAAAACTAACGGGGCGAGTACCCGTAGGATTTCCTACTTCCTAGAGTCGGATTTTTCTACCGCGTTTGGTATCAACTTGAAAGTTGGATCCTGGCCAACTTCCTTCCGCCTAGCTCGGACCTCTTCGCTTCTATTTTATTTATATAGCTTTTTTCATTTTATTCCTCCGCTACCCCTGCATTCCGCGTGGTACACGCCCAAAGAATATGACATCGCGTCTACGTGTATCGCGAAACACCCGACAGGCCTGTTCAATGTACGACCTCCTCATCGTTCCCTCTATTCCCTTTATTCCCTTCCGCGACGTCTTCGCGGCGCCACGGTTCGTATCTGAGGCCCTTCCGCCCTCACGTCGCGTCGCCGCGAGATGTGGGATCTGATCAAGTCGAACCCTCGCGCCAAATGACCCCCTTGTCACGTGCTGATCAGAGTTTATCGACTTTGACTGCACAGATCTGTGGGTACGTATGAGAGTGTCAAGAAAAGTTGTGACACCATTCTTCACGATTTTGGCCCACTTTGTACGACCTGTTTCTACTCTTTTTAACTTCCGGTTTCTCTGTTTTCAGAGAAAAAAGGAAGTTATTGTGATCAACCCGAAAATGAAAATTTGAGTTTTCACTAAATCTTCACGTTTCGAGGTCCAAAGAATCACCTCCGACTATTTTCAGTTTGACGTCTGGGTGTGTGTGTGTGTGTGTGTATGTGCGTGACCACATTTTTGTCCTCGCGATATCTCGAGAACGCGTGGTCGGATTTCGATCAACTTAGGATCAATCGACGGGGCTTTTCTTAACTTAGAACTGATTAGATTTTGGCTTCGATCGGATTAGTACTTTTGTAACTATTCACATAACAAAATTCTAAAAAACGCAACAAAAATGACGATATCTTGAGAACGAATCAACGGATTTCAATGAAATTTGGTACCATATGGTTTTTTTGATCGCTGATCACGAATCTGAAGTCAGTTTTGCAAAATTTTCATTTGGCGTATTCGATATGCTGCGAAAAAACTAAAAACATTTGGATTTGGATGAAACTTGGTACTCGTAGGTTTTTTGGGTCACTGATCACGAATCTGAAGTCAGATTAGCGAAATTCAAAATGGCGAGTCCGATTTGCTGGGACAAATACTAAAAACATTCGAAATCTTACGGAAATTTGTACTCGAAGGTTTTTTGAACCGCTGATCAAGAATCTGAGGTCAGATTTACAAATTTCAAAATAGCTGAGAACAAAATAAATAATGGGAAGTTCGAAGGCTGGCTCATAGTCAGCCCAAACCCGCTTGTTTCGGAGGTTGACGGTCTGATCGAGTCAGGGGATAAATAAACTAGGGTTTAACACTAATTATAACCTTTGAGCACTAATTTGTGTGTTCTCTTTCTTATCTGCCTTGATTTGATCGCCCATTTCAAATAAAAAATAAAAAATAAAGCTTGATGGCCGAATCGAGTCAGGTGATATAAAAAAAATTACTGTTCAACATTGATTATAAACTTTGAGCACTAATCTATGTGTCTCTTCATTATTATGTGACTTGATTTGATCGTCCATCTCCGATAAAAAATGACGAAATTGAGGTTCAAATTCTACCACACCTTCTTCCTTTCTATTTTTTGGTCTAGCTAAACGAAAGTTCGTTTTTTTTCTCGTTCGATTCGTTTTTAAAATTCGTTGGTTCAATTTCTTCTTTCAGATCCACTGACAATGAGATTGAGTATTTGTGAATGTTCAAATTCACCAAATTATTGAATTTCTCAACTAAATCTGTCTACCAATTGTTTGATGTTTCGATCTTCGAATGTTTTTGATTATTGTTCTTTCAAATTTTCTAAAGGGCAATTAATTATGACTATTATTATTATCATGATTAGCTTTGAACTGAAGAAAGCTTGAAACCATAAGACAATCTCTGTCTTATTGTGACGAGAACCACATTCCTCAACGTTTGAAATTAATTATCTTTTCGGGTAATCAATTATTCGCACAAAACGGTCACATATTGAGTAAATTTGTTGATTTCTTCCTTCTTTTTCATCATATTGATGTAATTTCAGAAATTCAAACAGACTTCTCCATTCTTGTCTTGTTCAGATCGAGGAATAATTATTTAGATGGTTGATTGGGTTCTGAGGAGAGAAAAAAAAATGTAAAAAAATACACCTTTTCGTACATTAAAAATATTGAAATATGTGCAGAAAAATTAATTTCGTCGGATACGTTGATTTTGTCCATTTTAAAAACCTGTACAGGCGATTAATAATTCATGACGAATATTTTACAGAGTACAATATCCTTATCTAAATTTGGATTGAAAATTCCTTGGCCATTTTTCTCCAAAAAGGATTCCTTGAGTCTGCATAACCGTTTTTTGTTTAATTTTCTCACTTGATAATACAAAAACTGTTCGACAAGAATTTTCAAGAATTGAAAAATGAAACTTTCTGACAAAAATTGAATAATAATTGACTAGAATTGACCCTTAAAATATTCGTTACATCGAATTCCTAATCGCCTCGCACTCATCTCTAAATTCTCCTCGCCTTATTTCCTAGTTTCGCCTATCTCAAATCGGATATAATCCGGCGTTTGTTTCCCGTTGGTCTAGGAACGATAATTGGAAGATAGATCCAGGTCCCTGGCGGTTCGGGCTGAAGGTTGTTTCCAGTACAGCGGTAATCGCATCGGTCGTTATCTCGTTCTCGGATCTGCTTCTATTCCTAACAGTACCTATACACAGCCCCCAAGAAAACGGGGCATTTTTATTCCAGAAGAGTTTCTCCTCGCGGATATTTTTCACCTGCAGGCTTTTATTGTACCAAATGCAAAAACGATTCGCGGATGGCTTGCAGCAAGAGGCGCGCGTTTCCACCTCCATACAAATTTCCAGCACTGCTTCGTGGAAATGATTGGGAACAGAAATTGGTAATCCTCGCGGAAATTCGCGGATATTAATCAATCCTACAGCCTATAATGCGGAATCTCGATATACGCGCGAATTTACGTAACATCGGTGGCAGCAACGCATATTCGCCGTTGATGGAACGATTTTTTCTCACTTTTTACGATCATCTAGTCTCGAAGCTTTCGCAAATAGAAGAAAAATGATGCGGAATAGACTCGAGGCAAAAAAATTTATCCAGTGAAACTTTTGAGGAAACTGTTTGAAATTCTATACGAGAGAAAACCACGTTCGGTGGTTCGTTGAAACCTCGAGACGATTTTCAAAAGCGATTCGGCGTTTGTTTCGTAGATGGAAGATCGAGTCGACTGCAGTCTCCTCGTATCCATCCGAGGGAAAATGGACAATGGATTTTCGTAGAAAAGGCACTTGATCTCTTGGCTTTACTCCGGCCGAGTGCCTCGGGCCGGGTTAAACCGCGAGTATAAACTGCAACAACTAGAAAACTGGTATAGATCGGAACGAATAATGGCGTATCGGACGGGACGAGGCTGAAAAGTCATTTCACGGAATTAAAAAAACCGTATAAACAGACACGGACCTCTTTACCATTGATGCCGTGCAGATATGGAACTGGGTTTATCTAGGATCGCCGGCAAAGCCGAAACAAAAGTGGAACGACGTCGTGCGGGACGGGAAATTGTCATATTTTTTTGCATCTCTTTTTATTCGGTCCTGCTCAACTTTCATACTTTTCTCCTTTCTGGGACACGATATTGGAGACAAAATTTGTCCACTTCCGCAATCCTTCTCAAAATGAACACAGAATTACTTCTTGATCCGATCAAAATTGTACCAGATATTCATCATTTTTTTATAATGAAATTAGTACATTGTGTATCAAGGGCGCAAAACACTATTTTTCGAGTGTGAAATTTGCAGTACGAGCCAAAGGCGAGTGTACTGCAATCACACTCGCCAAAATAGCCTTGCGCTCGTGTTGCACACGATTTTTTTCTCAACACCTGGTCTGCAAAAATGCCTCTTTTCAGAGCGAGTGAGCGGGCGCAAAGCACTTTTCCGCCCGAGGGCCGAAAAGATCTGTTTTGCGCCGGCTCAAGAGGTATGAAAAGTGGCATTTTGCGACCGGGTGTGAGAAATAGTGTCTTTCTGTCTCCATGCGTTACTTTTTCTGATAACTCGAGTGAAAATAAAGTTATGAAAAAGTTCTCTGTTCATATTGAAAAGGCCTCTTTACTCAACGGTTTGAGACCCGAAAAACTAAAATCGGTTCACCGGTAGATTTTATTTCGCGCATCATAGACAGAAACAAAATTCTTTCTAAAATCCATTGAAAAGTCTCAAAAATGACTTTCGGTGGTTTTGATTTTTCCGAAATTTTAACGTCTGTGTCCCCCCTCAGAATGAAAGAATTATTTTCGATCGGCCCACGAGGTTATGGACGATGAGGCGTCAGCGCCGAGGTTCGGCCGCGGACTGATAGTCGAGGGTCGATACGGGGTGGGCGTGGCTGCGAGTTTGTGTTCCCTAGCGTTCACAAGAGTCACGTGACCCAGTGGGTTTCGGAACCCCACGACGCGACGTTGGGGGTCAGCTCCAAAGGTTACGGAACGCGCCCGCGGGCGAGAACCCGCGGGATTGTTACGCAGGACCTTTTCCGCAGACTCGAATCTTGCGGAGGTACTGCGGGACCGAGACGATCCGCTAATCCGAATTTTCAGTCCGGTAAGTAAACTGAGTGAACGACTTTCAAACGAAGAAATAAAGACTTCCTACGGGGGGATGTATATGCGATCAAGTTACTGCTTTTCCTAATTAAAATACAGACCGATTCAGCTCGGGGAAAATAACCCTCGAGGGAATGAAACTTATTGTTATTACGGATATTTTACACCTTTCGCCCGCTTTATCGGGTACAAAACAGATGTTTACCGCACTAGGGCGGAAAGTATCTGTTTTTCGACCGCTAAAGAGGTAAGAAAAATCCCATTTTGCTATCAGGTGTGAAGAAATAACTAATTTTTTTTTATCACAAAGTGAATCTGAAAGTGAAAATATATTTAAATCCTACTTGATGATAATAATTATATACAAGTAATTCATTTACTTGGCTCGAATCAAATTTACTTGTGATAATAGATAATTTTTTATTTTCCGTACAGAATCGAAGTCAAAAAAAGGATTGTGGGAAAAAAAAGTTGAAAACTATATATGTATAATATTGTCTTTTTACATTCGTATCGTTTTTTTTTTATTTTCTTTTTTTGTTTCTTTTAGAATCGATTTAATTCTCTTCCGGAAACCGTATCGTTGTGAAAAGAATTTTCAGAATTCCAGGTTCTAAAAATGCCTCATAAAATTGTTATTATCCAACAGTTTGATAGCTGCGAGAATTGCTAGTTTCGGAATTCGTTATAGTTTTCGTGGCGCTGTCCCGACGTGTGCAGTGTTCGGGGGTTGAACGGGGGAGAGAAAGTTATTTTGATTGCGTAGCGGTATAGTGAAAATTTCTGTAGAGAAAAAGTTGGACAACAAAAAAAAAAAAAAGGAAAAAAGTAGAAAAAAACGTGAAAATGGAAAGAATAGTTTGTTCCGAGAGCGAATCCGGGCGAGATACGTTTTATGCCGAACCAACGTCGTATCAACTGGGTCAGAGGTTTCGCGTGTACCTACATGGATCCGGAAATAGTGGAGTGGAGTGGAGTACCTAGGTATATTGACGGTGACCGAATGACTGAGTGACTTAGCGCTGCAGTAGTACCTGAGCTTTCATTCCATCGGTGCAAATATGCAGATTGCGAAACGATATGTGATGTTTTTAGTGGTGAACGATTCGCTGGGGGTTAATTGGAATTTACCGCAAAATGAAACGAGGAATTCGAAGCATTGCACAAAATTGCCTTGATTCGATAAAAAACGAGCCACTCATTTTCCAACCCTTTTTTGCTCCAAATAATTGGCAAATGTTCATTAGACAAAATGAAAAAATCTCTTTTTATGTCTAATCGTGATTTTAAAGCTTCTGATTTCAGATTCTTCGGAGGTCCAGGGTATTGAAATATTCTTTACTCGAATTTGAAAAAATCGCACAAAACTTAATCAACTTGAATCTAACGACAAGTTCTAGTTACTTAGCATGAAAAGATTTTTTTAATGCGAGTGGGTCGAAAGGGGGGCTTGAATAATGATTTCTTGATGTCGATTCTTGGGAGTCGAGATCGACCCCCTTTTTTTAACAACCTTTTTTTACTGTACTTCGTTGACTGTGCCTGAAGGCTCTTAATTTCCATAGTAATGAATTTTTCAACATCAAGAAACTCGTGCTTTCCAAGACCTTGATGAATTTAGCTTCTATACCTGTAACAAGAATCATGCGAATTCTTCGGCGATCTTGAAAAATTCATAACTCACCGGAAAATGAAAAAGTAGCCAAGTATGTAGGTACAATATGTTCTACGAGGGTGAAACTTTTAACCACGAAGTGACTTACATTCCTGAAAAAACAAAAGCAATTCCTGTTGATAAAAAGAAGAATCATCTCGAGGAATTGATCAAAGAAAATTCGAGACGCTCGACTGTGTGAATTTTTGAACTGATTTAGACATTTTCAATTAATTTACAGAACAAAAGAAAAACGTTATCGTACTTCAAACCAATCGTTCAAATTACGTGAGTTTTAAATATCATCAACTAAAAATGTTGTTAAAGTAGCATAAGAGATATTTTATTAACAATTAATTCATTTTGTTTTTCCCATCGGTACGAAATTTGAAGAAAAACAATTTTTCACTTCCCATTTCTCTGTTTTCAGAGAAAAAAGGAAGTTATTGTGATCACCCCGAAAATGAAAAGTTGCGTTTTCACTAAATCTTCACGTTTCGAGGTCCAAAGAATCACCTCCGACTATTTTCAGTTTGACGTCTGGGTGTGTGTGTGTGTATGTGCGTGACCACATTTTTGTCCGCGCGATATCTCGAGAACGCGTGGTCGGATTTCGATCAACTTGGGCTCAATCGACGAAGCTTTTCTTAACTTAGAACTGATTAGATTTTGGCTTCGATCGGATTAGTACTTTTTGAACTATTCAAATAACAAAATTCTAAAAAACACAACAAAAATGACGATATCTTGAGAACGAATCAACGGATTTCAATGAAATTTGGTACCATATGGTTTTTTCGATCGCTGATCACGAATCTGAAGTCAGTTTTGCAAAATTTTCATTTCGCGTATTCGATATGCTGCAAAGAAACTAAAAACATTTGGATTTGGATGAAACTTGGTACTCGTAGGTTTTTTGGGTCACTGATCACGAATCTGAAGTCAGATTAGCGAAATTCAAAATGGCGAGTCCGATTTGCTGAGAAAAATACTAAAATCATTCGAAATCTTACGGAAATTTGTACTCGAAGGTTTTTTGAACCGCTGATCAAGAATCTGAGGTCAGATTTACAAATTTCAAAATAGCTGAGAACAAAATAAATAACGGGAAGTTCGAAGGCTGGCTCATAGTCAGCCCAAACCCGCTTGTTAATTACGCCGTTGCCCGCGCATCAGTATAGAATGTTGGTAGATGTAAAAGGAGGATCTATTCATTCCATACACCGACCTATATCCACCCCCCCAACACATCAGAACCACACGATTATTCGTGCCCTGATTTAATGCCTCTCGGACTATACCAGCATCCCGTATTTATCCTCACAGATTCACCGAACCGTAACGATCCCTGGAATGCGAACGATCGCAAAACCACTTAAGCTAAAGCATCGCGCGTAGAGCTAAAGACGCGCCGTTACCCGATACTCGACCCAGATATACATATATCTATACTAATCTACAATTCTGACTAATCCGCGATTCGTCGAACTCGAATGAAACCGTACTATACGCATATGCATGATGCCAGAGGATGTGATAACGCGGAAGGCCCAGTTTCTGACCTCTGGGTCGTTTTTGTTCCCCTTTATTCCACAGTATCATATTATTTGGCTATTTTGTTCCCAGTTATTTTGAATTTCGCGAATCTAACTTCAGCTTCGTGATCAGTGACCCAAAAAACGTTCGAGTACCAATTTCCATCAAAATCGAAACTTTTTTAGCCCTTTTATAATTAATTATTTAATCAGGATCAGATACCGGGTCCTTTCAGTCTTCTGTTTATTTCTCAGCGTTCTCGCAGTTTCTGATCCCAGAATTTCGAGTCTCATACCTCAATGATTTTTTACAGAGACTTTTATTCCGGTAAAACAAAGACTATCCACTTTTTCAACAAACATATTTGTCAAAAACCGATCAGCTCACCTCACTGCGTAGTGAGAATGAAATTACGGTCGGACGTAAGTAGTAGTAACGTCAGGGTCTGGTCAGCCTAGCCGCTGCAAGCGCCTGGCGATTGGCAACCGCGCCACCAACGCGAGCGTCGGTATAATCGAATTTTCGGTTGCCCCGAGCGCCGCCGAACTGTTTTACCGACCTCCGCTCCGCCTCTTGACATTGCTAAAGCTGCTGCCTACTCCCCTGGGGTTTCGTAGGGTTGTTTATTACCACCGAGGGTCTCGCCGCCGTGTATCCAACGTTATTTTCTTGTTAAAAATTTAACCACTAAAGCGATGCCTACCTCCTGGCCACCTAGGGCTTACGTTAGCTGCTAAGACAAGAATTCCTGAGCATTCGGCCTTATACGTTCCATTTTGAGTGAAATTTTTATATGCCTCTGAATATTCATTATTCACCAGGGGTGGGAGACAAATTTTGGGTTTTAGAGTTCGAATGAACAGGGATCGACGATTTTCATCACTTTGATGGCTCGTTGATAGGTTTGGTCATTTTCTAAATTCAATTTTCTCTGACATATATTTTTTTTTCATAAATAATCTTGAGGTTTTAGTGATTATTATTCGCGACAAAGAATTTTCCGATATTCATGTATTCGATTTATTTTCATGTTCGTTTAAATCTCCAGGCAACAACTCTGAGAACAACGGGACTCGGGGAAACTTGAGAAACAGTTTTGATTGCTTCTGAACAAATTTCAAAACTCTATAAACTCAAACAGGACTTTTGATTATGGATTTATTCCATACTAAATATTTGCTAGAGGGGAAAAACGGACACAAACAGCTTTTATACCCCAATATATACAGAACTGATCAGTATGTTAATTATTATTATTCCTTCTCCTTCTTCTGTTCTAATATTAAATCCCTAATAGTTATACACATGGTTTTAAGTATTAAAAAAAAAATAACCAAGGAAACAACTATTTCTTTTTTTTTGT
Source organism: Euura lappo (assembly GCA_018257835.1). Taxonomy (NCBI): domain Eukaryota; kingdom Metazoa; phylum Arthropoda; class Insecta; order Hymenoptera; family Tenthredinidae; genus Euura; species Euura lappo. The sequence goes on from JAEUYN010001139.1 coordinate 26,099, forward strand.
ACGATTTAAACAGACAAATTACACCCTGATCTGGTCTGAATGCGTGTGTCGTGAGTTTAATGGGTCGTTCGTCTTAAGCTATTGTTAGCAGTTTCGCAATCCTAAGAAACGCTACTAAACTCAGTTTCTGTGAAAATCCGTCTCATAAACCAGGTTGAATAAAGGTTCAAAAAAAAAAAAAAAAAAATAGGGTATATGGGTAGGTTAACGAGACTGAAAATCCTTCGTGAAGGGATGAAATGAATCTCTCGTAATTGTTTCAGGACACGCGTCAATCTCCCCCCATCTGATGCTAGAGGAGAAAAAAATTACTTCTTTTTGTTTGTTTGTTAAATAGTATATAAATTATATGAAGCGAGTATGGTTTCTGTTCGCTTTGCTAATATTCGCACGTAATATGAGGGGGAAATAACTCAATCAGGGCTTGAAAGACCAATTTTTTTATTTGAAATTATTCGCATTAATATTTTCAACCTAATTTGATGCATTAATTGGTTATAATTCAAATCAATTCACTATAATTTGAATTATTTCATTGTAATTTAAATTATTTCATTATAATTCGAATCAATTTTGCTCCATTCAAATTAAACAAAATTATCTCTTCGATTCCCAATAAATTTCTAATGATCCACGTTAGTTAAAATTAATTTGCGATATTTCCGAGATTATTTCAAACCCGAATCATTCGAAGCAAAAATTTTCAAGATATAGACAAAAAAGAAAACAAGATAACGTAATTTTATCAAAAAAGTAATGCTGAATCAGAAATGCATGATACGGAAAAGGCATTAATAGTCACTTTGACGCCAGTTGAGTTCCGCACGAACTGCGTATAGAGAGGGGGTAACCTGCGGTATAAAGACTTTATTCCGCAACTTTGACATGCGCACTTCGAACTGCGCATCAAAGTTGCGGAATAAAGACTATATACCGCAACTTTGAACTTAGCGGTATAAAGTGCCTCTTGCCGGAACGAAAACAGGCGTCAAAAAGTGACTTTTTAATGCCTGTGCCGTAAAAAATTATTTTCTCGAATACGTTTCAGCGATGACAGTGTAGGAAACTCTGACGTTACGAATGGTATAAAAGCTCCATTCTGAATTCGGTAATACATTCAGATACAAGACAATATCCGTTAAATAGTTCTGGGTAACGATTAGCGGTGAATTGACGAGGATAAACCTCACGGAATTGTATCACGCAGCGGACGACACAGACTGTTTGTACAGTTTCCAGTGAATGAATTTGTGTGGTGAAACAGTGGTGAAACGCGTTATACTAACGACGTATGCCATATTAATATTACGAGGAAAACGTATTTGCGGTTAATTACAGTTTGAGGTTACAAACGGGGCCTCAAAATGTCGCGGGGATTAGGACAAACAAGGCTGTACCACCCTACTGAAAAAGATCATGTGATAAATCACATAATGTTTTGACCGAAATCCGCATATATTTTATTATGTAATTTAAGATGTGAATACGACCTAATATATGAAAAATCACATAATAAATCATGAAAATATCAAGTATCAGGAAGAATACGTAATAAATTACATACTAAAATACATGATTTTTCATATGATTTATGTGATATTTGATATTTTCATGATTTATTATGTGATTTTTCATATATTAGGTCGTATTTACATGTTAAATTACATAATAAAATATATGCCGATTTCGGTCAAAACATTATGTGATTTATCACATGATTTTTTTTCAGTAGGGCACATCCACGAGGATGTGTTTCTACCGGTGTTCAAGCCGCACTTGGAAAATCAGATCGTTGGACCTTCAGCTTGCCGCTCACCCTATCACCTCCCTTTGTACCCGACTATTTTCAGATTAATCACAAAATTGTTCCAAAAGCTCCCCAATCTCATCCCCAAACACCAAAATGGCTCCAATTCAGTTTTAATTTGTTGTCCTTGAATGAAGAATCGTAGTTTTCTTCATTGCAACAAAAAAAATGTTGTCACTATAAATTATACTCCACATTTTGTAGTGGCTTTACGGTGTGGTTGTTGTCTCCCGCGGTATGTGCAGACGAGACAAGCAGGATAACCACCCCAGGCGTGAATTGGAGCAGAAAGTGACCTCGTCGAGGGGCGGAGTGATTCTCGTCCCACGGAGGGGTTGATGCACACCGTCGAATGAAAGACGAGAGGCTATGGTGTAATCCACTTATGCAGATAACGCGAAGTTTGCCAAAATCAAATCCGAATTTAATGACATCAATTTTTCTCCCCAAATATATTCAATTTTTTTTAATTTTTTTTTTTCATCAGATTTGGAGGGGAGAGAAATTATTCGATCCTTTGTTCAATATTTTAGACGCTGCAGACGTTCTTGGATACGGTTTTTGTGACGAAAAATAAAATAAAAGAAAATACTTCATTTTTTTTTCTACAAGCTTATTTTCTCTATCTACAAAATTGATTTTTAACCAAGGAACCACATGTTTATTCTCTTAGTCAGTTTACTTAGTTTTGAATAAAGAAAAAAAGAAGGTATTTGGAAGACTGATTCACCAATTCAGATTTTATTGACGTCTTGAGATGATCCACTCTGTATTTCATTGCGAGTGGGAATGAGAAGTGCGAATAAATCCAGGTTTCGCGCACTGTCGCACCGTATGAAAAGGGTAATAAAAGATCGACAGTCATCAGGAATGAAATGTGTTTATATTTTCACTGTATCATCTCACATCGCGAAATACGACGCACTTGTGCAAAATCATGTAGGAGAAGATTTACTCTATTTATACTCTCGCCTACGGGATAACCGCGAGGAAGAAGGAAAAAAAGGAACACTGCGGAAAATTATATTACATCCTTGGAAGAGCAGAAAACAGTTGAATATTTATACGGATTTTTACCCTCTGCCTCCCTTGTAGTGCCCGGCACGAGCGTGGGGTAAGGGAAATTTTTTCCCCGGTCTACTTCAATTTTTAGAATATTTCTACGATTTTCACAATAATTTTCAAAGAAATTGGGAATTTTCACTATACAATTGAAGTAATTCTTTTTTTTATTATAAAGAATTTTAGAATCTCAAAAGTTGAATTTTTTTTTTTTAGGAAAATGGGAAATGATCAAAGAAGTTTTTGTCAATATTTGCATTGCTTGATATTTTCTAAAAAAAAAGAGCGTGAGTATTGATATTCTCGTTTTATCGGACTAGCTGTAAGTATAGACTTTAATCTTCTTATTTTATACACTTTTTCTAAATTGTGATTCTACAAAAACTTATTTTAGAGCATTTTATATAGCTCTACCTCGGAGCAATGTAAAACACAGCGTGTTGCTGTTGCAAGTTCGAAAAACCGAGAACAAAAACCAATAAACTCAATTTATTGCCGCTTAAAACAAAGAAGTTAGAAGTTAGAAGTTAGGTGCTATCAGATAAGTGTGGGTCAAGTTTTAACAGATCCCTCGCACGCCCTATGGCGCCACTGAGTGACCGACTACATCCCACAGTGCGCATGCGCGAGAATAAACCCCTAGGGCGGAAAGTAGGTCATCTACGATACGCGCATGCGCCAATAGCTCTTTTTTTCACTCACTGCTATGACACACAAGCGTCAAAAGTCAACTTTCCCAGTATTACAAGTATTGAAAAGATCGTGACAGTGAGGGTTCTAAAAAAAGTGGATAATGAATTATACACGACCCTCGATTTTCGCACTCGTTATCGATCTCGACTTGAGTTCGGCTACCGAGGTATCATATCGGTATACCGTAAACGTGAACGACGTTAGCTACAAGCTGATATAATACGAAGGTACACCGATCACGCCCACGATTTGCGGAGGCTGGTTACATCCCGGATGTTGTAGGTGGCAGGGCACGTCATTGTAACGGGCGGTTCATTAGTCTCTCGTTTTGATCACCCTTATAGGCCACGACTCCCCGAAAGTTCACCCCGACGGAACCGGGAAGGGTGATTTTAGGGTCAAATTTTACACTCGAATAATTTCCAACGGTCTTTATGTACACGGTTTGTGTACAACCTGCCCTCCGGCTTCTGGGCTACCCCTAAATTCGGCCAAGGAACCGCATATTCATCGACAATAGATTCTTTTGACCATATTATGACACACTTTGCTCCTTGATCATTTTATTCTTCCTCATCGGTCGACATGATATTGAACAAGCGGGTTTGGGCTGACTATGAGCCAGCCTTCGAACTAACCGTTATTTATTTTGTTCTCAGCTATTTTGAAATTTGTAAATCTGACCTCAGATTCTTGATCAGCGGTTAAAAAAACCTTCGAGTACAAATTTCTGTAAGATTTCGAATGTTTTTAGTATTTTTCGCAGCAAATCGGACTCGCCATTTTGAATTTCGCTAATCTGACTTCAGATTCGTGATCAGTGACCCAAAAAACCTACGAGTACCAAGTTTCATCCAAATCCAAATGTTTTTAGTTTTTTCGCAGCATATCAAATACGCCAAATGAAAATTTTGCAAAACTGACTTCAGATTCGTGATCAGCGATCAAAAAAACCATATGGTACCAAATTTCATTGAAATCCGTTGATTCGTTCTCAAGATATCGTCATTTTTGTTGCATTTTTTAGAATTTTGTTATTTGAATAGTTCAAAAAGTACTAATCCGATCGAAGCCAAAATCTAATCAGTTCTAAGTTAAGAAAAGCCCCGTCGATTGAGCCCAAGTTGATCGAAATCCGACCACGCGTTCTCGAGATATCGCGCGGACAAAAATGTGGTCACGCACATCCACACACACACACACACCCAGACGTCAAACTGAAAATAGTCGGAGGTGATTCTTTGGACCTCGAAACGTGAAGATTTAGTGAAAACTCAACTTTTCATTTTCGGGGTGATCACAATAACTTCCTTTTTTCTCTGAAAACAGAGAAACGGGAAGTTAAAAATGAATCAAAGATTGCCTGTTTTCATCTCGAAATGACGAGAGAAGCGATTTCTGATTATAGCTGTTTCTCTAAAAAAAATTTCCAGCCGTAAAAAGGAGAAAAAGAAGATATTGGGGATCGATAAGTTTGCGTAGAAGATGGAAAAATGAAACTCAAACAATCAGTCAGGGAGGAAGAAAATGCCCTCGATAAATCAAACAGCTTCCATCTCTCTTTCCTTCTGTCTCTTGTTCAAAATTCGATTTCCGGCCCTAGACTAGGTTATTCTTTGCCTTCGCGTCCCTTAAACAATTTACTCAAACAGACATCCCACTCGAGTCTCGGGGCGGATTGGGATTCAATGAAACAAAGAACCACGCCGTGACCTTTGACCCCCTAAAACCCCGACGGATCCCGTATTCTGCCCTGGGCGACGTGAATTCACCGAAAATATCTTATCTCATTTTCCACGTCTGTTTCTATACCGCGATGAAAGTTTCCTCGTTTTATTTATGATTTCATTTCATTTTTACCTTGAACCCGAAAAAATAAGTAAAATTGTCCAAGAGGAAGAAACACATCGAGCGTAAACAATTATGGGAGTTTATAAGCGAGAGACGAAGACGAGAGCAAAAACCGAGGGGTGGCTCCCGGTTTGTTCATGTTAATTGGAAGATAGCTAAAAAAAAAAAAAAAGCCCAAGATAAGCTGCGAATTGAGGCAATTTTATCTCTTGTTTTTTCTCATCGCTTTTTCTTATCCTTCGGTCCACATGCCTCGGCGGCAATTCAGTTCGCATTCAATATCGTCTTACAAATCTCCTTCGGTGGAAAAGAAGAAAAATTAGATAAAAAAAGAGACGTTGATTCCACGACTAATATAATTAAATTGCCTTATCAGTTTTGAATTTCTGCTACTTTAACAAAATACAAATTAGTTAAATTATTTTATTTACAATAGAATTAAAGTTGTGCAATTCGATTTGATCAAAAAATTAAAAAATTCATCATTTTTGTATAATTAAATTTGTTTTAATAAGAATAATTACATGAATGTTAGGTTTTCGTATTTTTAGGCACGATCGTTAAACACGGAGTGCCTTATACATTCGCCATCGCTAAAAACGTCGGATCGAGAAAAAATTCTGAAATCATGTAGGGAGCACGTTTTGGCACCTGGGTAGTCGTTTTCGAGCATTTTCAAGAGTGCCCACACGGCACGTTATATTTCAGAAATATTTCGAAATGTTTCAATGTTTCAGATTCATAACATAACTTGAGAATATTTCTGAAACGTTGCTGATAGATGTCAACAGCAATATAACATTTTCAACATTACCGAAATGTTTCCGCAATATTCCAGATGTAACATAACATTTTCATTATTTCAGAAACGTTCCTGACAGATGTCAATAGCCATATAACATTTTTCATGTTACTGAAACGTTGTGGAAATATGTCGGTTGAAACGCACATTTCCATAATTTTTGCAATATTTCCGCAATATTTCGGATGCGACATAACGTTTTGTATGTTGCTGGAACGTTGCTGAAATATGTCGATTGGAACACACATTTTCATGATTTTTGCCATTTTTCCGAAACATTACAGATGCGATATTACATTTTTTATATTTCTGAAACGTTGCGGAAATATGTCTGTTGGAACGCACATTTTCATAATTTTCGCAATGTTTCTGTAACATTTCGGATGCAATATAACATCGTCACTATTTCTGAAGTGTTACGGAAATATGTCGATTGATTCTAAGTCTACATAACATTGTGATGTCTCATTCATGTATCTGATACATATCTGTTACGTAACAACAAGTTCGAAGTATCGCCACATAGCGGCGCACTATTCTCGCAAGTGAAATGTGCCCGGTGTTATAATAGGTAGGCGACTGTTGGGCAGTGTTGGGTAGCTTCTTATGCGATCGAAGTTGATCGCTATATCTCATCGTGGGTTATACTCACGATCAGTTTTGTTTTATATTGGATTCTACGGAAAAACCGTCAGAGAATTCAAATTAAAAAAAAAAAACAGAATAATAATTCAAACAGAATATTTTTTTATATCCTCGGTACTAATGCAATGTCGTCGACAAATGTGAGTATCATATCATATCGCTGAAACATAGAATTGTTATGTTATCGACATTTAGGAATGTTACGTTGTCGATACATATCAGAAACATGTCTGAAAGATGTCCGAAAATATTTCAGAAATATGTTAGAAACATGTCTGAAATATGTGTGGAAACATTTCAGAAATGTGTCAGAAACAGTGGAAAAGATCAAAGAAATATTTCAGGCATATAACTGAAGTATAACCGGGATACATGGCAGAAAGATTTCGGATATGTTACTGAGATATTTATGAAATATTCAAGAAATATTTCAGAAATGTGTCAGAAGTGTAAAGTTGGTTATATCGCGGACATTTACACATTTCTGAAATGTTTCCGAAACATTTCAATGAAATATAACATGTTTCAGATGAATCATACCTGAAATATTTCTGAAATATAAAGTGCTGTGTGGGTGGTGTATGTGACCCCCCCATTTCTTGTAAACACGGTTTCAGCAAAACCGCTGAACCGATTCTGATGAAATTTGCACTGGATACTATTTTCAGCCTGCAGATGTGCAATTTTGTCTGTGTACTCGATCCGACTTCCGGTTCAGAAATGGCGATTGCTAACTTTGTCAATTTTGAAGATACAACAACGAGCTTTGGAATAATGTCTTTTAATCAGGAATCAAAATTTTGGAAATTTTTTAGGATTTTTCCGGCACCTGCGTCTCGGTGTCAAATCGTTGAAGTTGCTTGTAAACACGAGCTTAGCCAAACCGCTGAACCGATTTTCATGAAATTCGCACTGGATACTGTTTTCAGTCTGCAGATGTGCAATTTTCACATATTTGAATTTATCGGACGAGGCGAACCAAATGCGAAACGATGTGCAATTTTGTTTGTGTACTCGATCCGACTTCCGGTTCATAAATGGCGATTGCTATCTTTGTCAATTTTGAAAATAATAGCGAGCTTTGGAATTCAGCCTTCTAATCACGAATCAAAATTTTGAAATTTTTGGGGGATTTGAACACTATTTCAAAACAAACCAGCACTCTGCGATCGTGCCTTACGCAAAAAAGCGATGAGCTTTTTGGCTAAAACCGGCTAGTTTACTTCTGTCAGTGAATTAAATAAAAAACTTGGCTTGACGTGGCAAAACTTTATCTTGTTGTTTCTCGTTTTCGTTATTTATCTCTCTTGTCCTGAAAAATGTCGAGACGGAAAGAGCTCGGCGGCCGATTCGGGGAGAAGAGAGTCGCGTGGCTATTCAAATGTTTAAGACATGTGGGGTCTCGTCTCTCTTTCGCCCTAGTCCCTCTTGGGAAAAGCTGGTACCTACGTCTGGCCAAAGCTGTCACTCGTCTTTCTTTCTTACTGTACCAGAGAATACGAAATTTTTTTGTACACATTTTTTCAACGTTTTATTCGCAAGGTCGACGGAATATTCCTTCAAGATTTTTGTATAAAATGGAAGCCGTTAATTGACTTTTCCTTCTTCCTCGACCAATTATTTTTCATTGCTCCTCAGACGAATTCATGTTTCAGTTTTTGTATCAAAGTGTAATTAAAAATTTGAGTCAATTTTCTATACCACAAAATTTTTTACTTCGTGGTTTGAGATTGAAAATTAATTGTTTTCGCGAACTGAGAGGGGGAAGAGGGGCAAATCATTTCAGATTAATTATTCCTCCTACAATTTTTGTTTCGGTTGTCCAAATAAAACGATTGAATCTTTTTCTTGTCTAAAATTGATTTGCATATGGTAAAATAATTGAATAACGTTTCATCATAAATTAATCGATGATAATCTCTTACCGTCTAGCGATACGCAGTGTCTCCAGACGAACATTGTAATTTTTATACAAATATATTATACGATTATTGAACAATCGATTATTAGATCGTCAGATTGTCAACAGCTTTTAAACTATTTAAAGTATCAATTTATCAACGTGTAATAAATCAATTAGGAACAATTAATATGATATTTAGTAAAATTGAAGTTATAATTATAATAAAGCTTTTCATTAATAATTGAATTAACAAATTGGTCCCAGGGTCGTAATTATTTTTACTATTTATAAATAATTTTCATATAAGATTTACTTATTTATATATTCATTCACTAACTTGATTATCAATTATATATATATAATATATATATATATACTTTTTTTTTATCTACAAATTGAGCATTTATTCAGGTATGTGTGTATTTTTTTTTTTATTCTGAATAACTTTTAATTAAAAATTATCATCTTACGCGCTAGTGACATTCTCATCTATTCAACAGTCACAACTTCTCTCATAATTATTTTGAAAAACAAATTCTATTATTAAAATTTAGCGAAATAAATTTTTAAGAACGCGATAATTAATTAGACGTGTTACACAAAAATTAATCGTCAAATTAAATTCACCATGGACAGTAGATTCAGACTCTAGTACAAACTCCACTCGTTGACAATATTGCTCGAATCCTGTAGCCTCCAGATTCGTTTAATTACTACAATTCCCACCGAATGTGAACAACAATTAATCGATAACGAACACACAATAATTCCATTTTGAGCCCCCCTCCCCCGCACGTGTTTGTTCAGCTGTTATCGACGCCTGATTCACGTACATCCATCACGTATTTGGCGTGAATATTAGTTGTTGTTTATTTTCATAAAAAATTAGACAAGAAAAAAAATCATCCCAATTTCAGTGTAACTCTCTAAATTTTTCCAAAAGTCACGTTTTGAAATTGTGAGAGTAATTTTGTTTCAATTCTTCGTACCGTCACGAAATTTGTTTAGTTTTTTCTTCTTTCTTTTTTTCGCCGTGACAATCGACCGTCGGACACGCATACGACGAACGATAATGATCTGTCGTTGTGGGGAGGTGTGTTGGTACTGTCCCTCTCCTGTTGGTGGTCCCGGTATCAACGCGAGATCACCCCCCTAAACAGGGGCGGACAGGGTATCCGATCCCTCCGCGCATGCCTCGAAGATACACCCCGAGCTCAGGTTTTGCCCTGGTCCATGGTCCCCGGTTTCCTGTCCTCCTATTCCACGCCCCTAGCTAGTACGCGGAAATCACCGATTAGATATTATTTTTATACCGCCTGATGCACCCTGCAGCAGCCAGGAGCCACCAACTAGGCCGAGAGATGGATGCTGATGCCGCTGCAGCTTCCGTCCCCCGCCTCCGGCTGCCTACTTAGTGCACATACCGACGGCCGCTATTAATATTGTCTTATGTTTTCGTTTCCATTTGGAAAAGAGCTATCTGAAACTGGCTCGGGGTAAAAGACTTAAGTCCTGTGTATAAGCATAGGAGATAAGTCTTTTACGCCGAGCCATTTTCAGATAGCTCTTTTCCAAATGGAAACGAAAACATGAGACAATATTAATAGCGGCCGTCGATACGGTACATCGCTGCATCGGTGCGGTCGTTACTGTATTAACTGTCTTGCCAGGAGTGTACCGCGCGCGGTCGTTTACTATGCTTAATTAATTGGAGGAGAGGAGAAGGGCGAGGCTCGTTGTGTGGCTATGCCTACTATCCCTCACTCTGCATCCCCTGTGAATACTGAATAACTAGGCTCGAATAAAAGATCACTATTTAATTATTATTCATCAAATTATAGATTGAAAAGATGATCGCGTTCCTCGCCTAAGAAGTATCGATTCATCCAATGAAACCCACCATCACCTATCACATGTTATTATAGTGGGAGACATTTGCTTGTCAATTTTTAGTATTTTTTGCTTTTCATTCAAAAAATCGGAATCTCGATCCCTCATACTCTTTGACTTGGCCCAATGCGAATCTTCAGATAAGCATGACAGACTCGTGACACTGCAGTTGAACCACTATACCCACCCTGGAGTATTTTGATACAGTTACGAAAATCGACTATTTCGGTACTGTAACGATAAACAAGCGTCACGAGTGACAAAAAAACCGACTTCAAAACCAAACTACTGAACCGATTTTGATGAAATTTATATGGGACCAATCTGAAAGTATACCCTTTCGAATAAAAAAAGAATTTTCCAAATCGGTTTATAAACAACGGAGTTCTGAGGTAACAAACATAAAAAAAAAAATACAGCCGAATTGAGAACCTCCTCCTTTCTTGAAGTCGGTTAAAAAAACGTATCGACCAAAGAATGTCTAGCGAATAGAGTTGTACTCATTTCCAATATCGAAAGTATCGGAATTTGAAGGATCACGTGTACATGCTTACATGCAATTACATTTGTTCATACGTAGTTACACAAAGTTACTATGTGGCAATGTAATTGCATCTTCTGATATGGGATCACATGTTAGTTTGTGCACATGAACAGGATTTTTACATCACACTTTTAGCCCATCATTCATTCATAATTCATTTTGGGCGTGCTTTGGGATTTTTGTTTTCATATGTTTTCAAATTACAATTTTTGGGTTTCATACATTTTTTAATCTAATTATTCTTGTCAGAATTCAGCATTTTCAGACCCTTTTTGATGTCATCTACAAAAATGTGTACCACAATATTTTCAAGATATACCGAAATCTGAATTCAATTGTGCAAATGAATGTTCCTAAATTTCCTTCTTGTATTTTGTGCTAATTTCTTGCATGTCTACATTTTTTAAATGTTTCCCATGGTTAAATTTTGTTTTCCTTATTTCAAATAATTTTTTTTAGCATGTAATATCAAATTTCGTAGGAACTAAAAGCTTCGATGCAAACGAGAAGTAAATTCCATGTTCATATACAGTTTTTATTTATTTTTTTTTATTTTGTCAAAGTTACGAAAATGTGTGTGAATACAGTTTTTCAATATCTCGTAATTTCGGAATCCAATTTCTGTTCAAATAATCAAATTGATCGGCAGAGAAAGTTTCGGTCAGCCTTTTGCAACCGGCTACAGGGAATGCGGCTTGACCACGGAAGTAAGGGTTGAATAGTAATTCGATTTTATGGTAGATTAAATTTCGCCCCAAAAGATCTTCGCCCGAAATTTATAACCGAGGGTCGGTTACAAGCAGGTGAGGAAATTGTAGTTATAGTAGTCAATAACTCGAATCCCAATAAATATCGTAGAAACGAGCAGCAACGCGGTATACCGAACACACGCCTTTCCCAAAATAAATTATTTCTCTATCCCCGCGTTTCTCAAATTTATGAAAATTATTTCCAAGACCCTCATAACAATATATATATACCTCTCCCAAATTTAGGGATACGATTTTCTCATATCTCACGATCTTCGTTTGGGAAGATAAAGTGAAAAACGAAAGAAGAAAAATCCTAAACAAGTCCTGAAAATTTGACATTGAAATAAAGCTCGCGGTGTTCGTCAAATCGATTCCAAATTTATACAGTATTTTTATCATTATATCGTTTTTATCTCAATCCGTACCGAAAACTTTTCGTATATGATCCTCAGTTTTTCAAAACCACGCAAAAAAGTCTCTGAGAATGACGAAAAAGTTGAATTTCGTATCAATTTCTACATTTTGGGAAAATGTTAGTGTTTCAGAAATTCAAAAATTCCATTTCTTTCAAAAACAGTTCAGACAGAAGATCTGTGGGAGTTGATTGTCGACCTAAACTGTCTTCCGGCTTAATGACTGTCGCCAGCATCCCTGCCCTTAACCTGTTTCAGGATTTATCGAGGGATATCGCAAATAACGAACTGGTAAAAAGTCATTAAACACCGATAACGAGGTAGTTGGGAAGAAGTGGATCATTGAGACGAGCGAGCTGGGAACTCGAATCGAAAATCCACTCGGTTGCGATGTTCTTATGATTTTTTAAGGACCCCTCGTCCTTGTTGTTAGCTGAGACCCCGATTCTCCACCCCGACCTTCGAGCCTTCGGGAGCATCGAGGCTCCTTTTCGGAAATAACGACCCTGCGAATATCTGATAAGGCTCAAAGTACCCGGAGATAGTATTTCGCAATCGACGAAAGAACCGTTTCTTTGCTTAAAGAAGACAAGTTTGTCATTATCGAAGGCCTTAATGATTTTGCCGCATCGTTAGTAGACCGATTTCGTCACTAGGAAAAAAATTACGTCTGCTTTAGGGTGTCTCTCTCTCTCTCTCAGAAAAAAAATCGAAAATCTTCTTAGAAGGGAATAAAACGCAACCCGATGGAGCCTGTAAGAGGATATTCAGTATACCGTCTCAACAAGGGACGGATAATAAATTATTATAGGCGAAAGCCTAAGAGCCTGAAAGTGTAATTGAAAAATATCAATTTTCCCTTAAGACAAGCTGAGCAGGAAAAATGATGATAAGTGGGACAGGAATAAATTTGTTCCTCAAAGACATAGCTTCGTAGTTAGAAATCTTCTCAATATCATTTTTTGAAATTCAGCAGACTCAAGGAAGCAACTAACTTGAAACAGTTGAAAAAATTGGCTGACTTATCCTGACTGGAATTGGAACTTATAGCAATGCATCGAATGATTGTGAAAAACAATTTTTGAAGAGAAATTGAAGTCTGCCGATTTTTCCCTGACTTCCAAGTTGTTTTTCTGTTCACTATTCGTGGATTTTATATCCAATTGATCCTAGAATTACAAACTAGGATAAAAATCATCATTTTGATTCTTCATCTCTTCGTTTTTTTTTTCAAACTAAAATAAGAGTTGGGAGTCTCATTATCGTTATGCAGAATGATTTTCGTCTCACAATCAGTCTGTAATTTCAATAGTAGATACACTAAATTTTCACTCCCTTCCCCCTCCATAAAAATATCTGGGGATTTCTCTGGTTTCATAATATATGAGATCGAATGTTTTCAGATTCCATTTGAATCCCTCAAGTCTGTGAAATCGAATTGATGGAAAAATCATATTTTTCTTCGAAAATTCTACTCTCTCGTTGACCCAGTTGGAAATCTCTTTACATGAGGATTTCTCACGTACCTAGATCTCTATGCTCCTCAGTGCGGTTTGTACTTCTTCTAGTTTTGCGGTGATCCGAGATCTATAGAAGCTGTGCATTTCGCTCACCGTTCCAGTTGCCGTCACGTTATGAATATTCGAAACATGGGCGGTGCCCGTTTCCTTTAGGTCTAGACTCTAGTCAACCGAAAATTTTACTTGACCCAATTGATCAGTTCCTCAATCATCTTCGATGTACCTACGTTAATTATTTATAACTCATTTTAAATCATTCGGTTCCACCAATCAAAAAAAAAAAAAAGAAACGATACAAATTGCGATTTTCAGATTCTGTTAATCCGAACTAAAATCTATCACCGTTTCATGTTTTGGTTCGACAATTTTATTGGTCGATCAACCGCGATGCCAATTGCAGAACGGTAAAATCAACTCAAATATTGGTGTGAATTTCGCGTCAAAGAGATACGATTCACAAATGAAATCGCTGAATCGGTAATTCTTCTGTAAAAACTGAACGAGAATAATAAGCTAATAGTTTCAGGATGCTGAGGATTAGGAACAAACAAACTTTTATTATAGCCGAGGGTCGTAATTCATTATTTACATCCCCATAATTTGAGCGCGTCTAACTTTGACGGAGATTAGAGTATTAGAAGCCACGAGGCCGTGTACCTGCCCGAATGGCTCAATGGGCGCGGCACTTGGCCGGCATTGTTGTGCCCGGAGTCTATTGTCGTTACTGCATTAGCCGAGAATCGCCAACAAAAAGGTCATTAAATCACCTTTAATGGTCTCGCCCTCCGAGAGACCCGCGTTACGATTATAAGGAGAAAAATGAATTTGATGAAACAAGATTTACCAAAAACTAATAAAATTCATTATTTATTCTATTGCCATAAGGTGTCTAGTGTCAATGGCAGATCGGATTCCCTGACATTTTCCGGTTTTCCGGTTGAAAATTTCAATTTTCTCCACGAATTATTCAACCTTATTCACTTTTGAATGTGAATTCTCCGTAACGCTCAAAAAACAAAAGTTTTTGTTACAAAATTGAATTTTTCATTGCTAATTTTAGTTTAGATTAACTCAATTATCAAACGTTTTTTATAATCATTGCGATTCTAATTATAACGATGCTTTGAAGGTTGTTAAATTTTCCGAAGGCAAACAAATTTTGAATCGAAAAATTTAAGCTCTGAGATCTAATTTGATCAATTCCCAAACATTCCAATGCAAAAAGAAACTAAGGTGACTCCAGGATTAGCCTCAGAATTAAAATATTATTGAAAACTTGCACAAGCTGTACACCTGACAACTAGACACCTTGATTGTATGCATGCGTGTCTCTCACCTTCTCGCCCGAACTTCCGTTTCTTCTTACTGCCACTTCCGCTACCAGACGAACTCTTCCCCGAACTTTTGTCCTTGCTCTTCCACCGAATGAGCATATTTCAATTTGGTTTTATAATATCTTATTCAACCAGTCCTCGCACCGTTCAATCGTCGATAATATCGTTCGTTTGTACACTTTCATTTTGACCTTTCAACGACTGATTTACAGTTTCTGACCGCAGGTGATAAGGATCCGATTATTTGGGGGGCAAAAAATAATATTTCTCTATGCATTAACAACCGAGAAGGCAATCGCCATTATAATCTCAAGTCGTAACGGTAATTTTCATGATCTTCCAAAGATCTATTTGTAACCTTTGCGATTACCCCTCGCTTTGGGAAGTAAAACTTTAATTCATCCAAGTTTCCGATTCTTCAAATTAGTTGAAAAACTGTAATATCTCTGAGGAAAGAGTTGAAAGCAATTGAAAAGTAGCGTCATCTCCGATTCACAAATGCAGGGATTCTTTTTCAACTAACAGGCGGCGCATGAGTGAAGACGAGGATGCAATCGGAAGTTAAACTTGGAAAGTAGAAACTTTACGGAAGTTAAGCTGCACCCGGTCAAATCTCTCCTATTCTCTGACCTATCGTGTCGTCTGTTCTTCCCTCTTTAAACAGACAGTAAATTAGGGAAGGACCGTCTAAACTGGTCTATGAGACCGTCAGGCGACCAGTAAGGAGATTATCTGATATCACGGTAACTCGGTTAAGGGGGTTACAAAGGTTCAAATTTCGTTACATTCAAGGTATCTAAACTCTGTGGGGATGGCGCAGCGTCGAGGACGCCATCCCGTTGCCGAGGCCTTAACTACGGGTAGCCTCGCCTCGCCCCTTGCAGCAAAGGATTGAATGAACGTGGATGAATGGATCCAAGAAATTTGTCTAAAGTCTCTTTTTTTTACGAAAAGGTGCTAAAATTAACTTTCAGTCAGAGTCAGAGTCGTCCAATCAATTCCGATAATCATTTATTCGCAGGAAATATCACGTTATCACTCGAAGCGAAACTTGTCGTCCTAACAACGCTTCAAATTTCCACTCTAATTAGAATAATCAACAGACTCAAGCACCCTGGGATAGTGTGTATACGAGATTATCTTCGCCGCAAGCTCTCTGCACTCTCGTCAATTAGATCGTTTCCCCCACCCTTTCTCTTTCCTCCCTCGCGGCTAATGATAAGAAAAATGAAAAATCAGACACCGTTTCTAATTGTCGCTCAGACTTCCGTTCTTGACTCGTTTAACCAATTACCTTCTGATTCGACTCTACAATTTTCCTTATCCCTCTTCGATATGCATTCAAGATATGGCTTCGAATAATTGATTTCGCGATTAATTAGTGACATGTAACGTTTCGTCGTCGTCATGTGGTGAACCAAGTTCGATCTTTGATACCGCGATTTTGATGTAACCGTTTTAGTGCTTGGAATCACCCCTCAGTACAATGTGATGGTCGAGTACGGGAGCCGGGGGTTGGCGAGGGGTGGTGGTCGGTGTTGGTTGATTACGGCCTAATCCTTTGATCCTAATTTATAGCTCAAACTCGTCCGCGGTTGATTCAAATCGCAAAAGAAATTATATTTTAAAGGAGATGATCAAACGAATAAGAAGAGAACTTCAATCTCGGCTACGTGAACATCGGGAGAGGAATAAATCCACTGCTCTAGCCGCATTCCTTTTAACCAGAGAAATAAAAGCTCTTTCTCTCTCTCTCTCTCAATCAGCCCCTCAAAGAAATGAATGCGATCAAAGATGTTCAGTACACTTAACGACGACTTTATTCAAGTGACACGGGAGAAAAGGATTCTTTCATCTTCGGACAGAATGAGAAAAGAATCTCAAATTGCAGTTATCGAAGCCAGTGCCTTGACCCTGGCTGGATTAGGTCAAATATGGACGAACTGTTGGTGTTCAATGATTCAGAGTGAGTGAGAAATTCAGTCCCGGAATAACATTCGACCAATCAACACCCACTTGGCCACACGACACTGCATGTAAATAACCTTCGAGGGTTCGGAGGGTCGACACTTTGCGCCGGAAATCAGAATGCAGATCACCTGCAGTGCAAACCGGATTGAATCTGATTCGAAGACCGTCTGAATCGGAAGCAGTGATGAATTTCGAGTGTTTGGATGATGAAGGGTTGACTTTTTACCGGGTCTGTCATTTGAGGAAATGACGCGATGTCATTGTCGATATGGGTTTCACTGAATTGTCGTGGCACTGAACGGCGGAACTTGAGGCGTCGACATTCCGCGGAATCCCGGTACCGGTGTCACTGACGTTTCTCGATTAGGGTTAAAACCGCGACCGTATGACCGTTGCACCGAGTCCAGAAGGAAGTTTGAGAGAGCGCGAGGTGCGCGCCGCGACGTACCGGTGCTCGTAGAAGCCCTGTCCCGGCCCGTGACGTCACGGGAGTCGGGGATCGATCCCCGAACATCCCCGTCAGTACTAACAGTCCTCAAAACATCGGCTCCATCTACCTGGACCAACCTATTCTCTACGCGGAGAACATTTACCCCCCGGTCACAGGCGCGAGCGCGGATGAAACTTATTCCAGGAGGAATTCTATAACGGGTGGCACTCTCGATGTGGCACTATTCATCCTCCATTGACACTCATTTCCCTTCTTTGACACACAATCTCACATAATCTATCCTACGGACAAAACCGTTCTAGAATTTAATTCATGATACTAAAATTCAGTTCATTACACCAAATTTCAGTCCATGACACTAAATTTTAGTTCCTGATACCAAATCTCAGTTCATAAGACCAAATTTTCAATGTTAACATCAAATCGCGTACATGAGACCAGATTTTCAATTATGCCACCAAATTTCAGTTCATGACACTAAATTTCAGTTCATGAAACCAATTTTCCGATGATGACACTGAAATTCAGTTCATGACACTAAATTTTGGTTGGTGATACTGAATTACAGTTCATGAGACTAATTTTCGGTTCATGACACCAAAATTTAGTTCACGTTACCAACCACCAAATCTTGGTTAATGACAACAATTGTTTAGTTCTAAAATTCTGCAATTTTTAGTAAAAACTCGAATTCCGGATATTGGTAATTAAATTTAGCTGTGAAGATGCGAATCTTTCTGGTTCTATTGATTGAGGATCACCCGTTGGATGCTAGGGAAGTAACTATAAGGCGCCCCACACGTATTATATCTACGGTGCAAAAGCTTGCAAGATAGAGAGAGAGAGAAAGAGTCCCGTTGGTGTGAGTATTAGATTTTGCATAAGCAAACCTGCAAAGGTTCTTTGAAGGCAAAGGTATACCCACTGTGCAAGCTCTTCGCGCCTAGCTTTCCTTCAAGCGTCTCCCTCACTCCCCCTCCCGTTTTCATTCCATCGCAAAACCACCCACACCCTCAGATGCCGTCGAGTGGAGAAAAACACAATGGCGTAGGTCTTAGAGTTCTAGGATAATATCGAAGGCTGAGAATTTCTTGTTTGTCTCCGCGATCACCCTCCCTTTATTCAAAGTTTGTCGATCTTAGACCCAATTCAGAGTCGAAGAATGCCTACCAGAGCAGATATCGTTTACTTTTCGGTGAGCTTGTTTTGTGAGGGTGGATCGCTCATCCGGATGAAAGATAAGCAAACGAATTTTAAAAATTGAGTGAAGACGAGGCGACGACCCCAACCCGTCACTGATCGGAAGCGATGGTCGAGGGCGTTTTCAACCCTGAGCAGAAGTGCCGGGTTCGTCCACTTGAAAACCAGCTTGACCCCTCTTTAGGGGCGCTCAGAGGACTAAGTGCTGCCAAGAGTGAAGATCCGAGCAAGAGGCGCGCGTTGTGTATCCAGATACCTTCGACTATATTGGAAACACTTTCGAGATCTGAGGCGGAAGAAACTAAAACGTGACTACTGGGTACACAGGACACGTAACTCAGTTGGTCTAAGTACCCAGTGCACTCGAAATAGAGAATAGGAGAGCTGGGCTCTTTGCGAGATCACATCTTATCGGACTGAATGACCAAGGGTGAAAAATCGGAAGGAACAAGTTAGGAATTAATGCAAGACAAAAGGGGAGAGTCCCGCTGTCCAGAGGCCAAAAATTTACTGGACGCACTGAGGAGAGCCGAAGCTTGTTGGTGAGGCAAGATTCAGCCAACGTAAGACAGATACTCCACGGTGGTCCATTTGCGAGTTTGCACGAGGCAGATGCAATAAGGAGTTTCGAAGCGCCCGGTTCTCAAGAATTAGCTCATTGGAATGCGCCGGCATACGCTTCAACCTTGTTTGCACTGAGGCATGGCACGTAAATTCTCTACGGAAACAGGAACTAAGTACCGGAATTTCCGTCGAGCTGCTGATGCGTCTGATTAAATGTGAGAATAGAGTAAAAAGACTCACCATTCCTTCTTCTGAGGATGCGTTGAATCTCTCCAGCTTCGCTGCCGCTCTCGCTCTCGCTGAAATTCGGCCATCTCCTGGGCTGGTTGGGATTCTTACGTGTCTCAACCGCGTGGTCAGTCCTGGACATCGGTTGACGAGGTCTAGGTTGGTCCCTGACGCTGTTACTGCGCCTGAGAAATCTCATCGGTTCTCGCGGCGGAGGTGGAAGCGGTCTGTCCGCATCGTACTCTCCGCTATTCGTCATCTGCTCGTTTTGGGAAACTGATCGCGCCAGGACGTTGCCGTAAACATTCGTGTTGGAGTTGTTCTGGTTTTCGACATCGTGGAGAAAGACCGAGTCGCTTTCCGACGTGGTCGAGGCCCTGTCGATTCTGTGTTGCCTAGTTGGTGGCTCCGGCGCCATCCCGTGTTTGGTCGGCCAGATCCCGGCCCCGACGTCGGCCTTGGTAGCCTGGTTCGAGAAGCTGACCCTCTTCTGGCCAGTCCCGTAGTCAACGGAGTTACTAGAGTTGCTGATCAGGCTTCCACGCTTGAATATCGGCGGTGGTTTCTTGTCGTCCGCATCCTCTTCGTAGATCGGAGGCGTCTCCGGCTTCCTCAACGCCGCGATGCTGCTCCGTTCTCGACTTCCTCTGAGGAAGCCACCGTCGTCCGTCTCGATCTTCCTGGGCAGACTGAGACTGCGGCGTTCGTCGCCTCTGGCGAAGAGCGGCGAAGCGCTTTTCGACCTCGGAGGAGTGTCTCGCTTCGATTCCCTCTGACCCGAAGAGTATATCTCGCGATTATCGAAGTCTTTCTCTTGGTAGACGGGCTGCGGTCTGACGACGAGAACCGGCTGGTTTTGCCCCTTCTGCCCCATGATCGGCGGCTTATTGATCACCGGTGTCTTCGGCTGCTGGAGTTTACTTCTCCAGTAAATGTTCTCCGTCGTTTCTTCCGGCGTGGTCTGCACGCTCTGGTTCGGCAGATTTGGGCTCGAGCTGTGCCTGGACGAGGCGACGGTCGACGGCGAGGTCGGAGGGCTCTGAAGCTTGCGGCGCCAATATAGCGGGTCGTTCCGTTCGTCCCTCACATTCTGCTGATATATACGCCTCTGCTGTTCCTCGTCGAGTTTTTTGAGCTGCTGCCAGTACATGGCCTCTCGAATTTCGGGGTGATCGATTTTGGTATCGTTTTGTCGCGAGCCAGTAGACGGGGAGGAACTCGACTTCCTTTGTGACTCGAGGGCTTTTTGCTGCCAGTAAAAGGCCTCGAGGTGCTGCATGGTCTGCCTCTTCGAGGGCGAGGGCTGCCGGCTGACTCCTTGACCGTAAACGCCCTCAGAATTTTGAGTTGGCCTTCCCGAGTAAATCGACTGTTGACTCTCGAAAACATTCGATTGCTGATTCCTTTGCACCGGGGTCTCCTTCCGCGGAGCCTGCGACGGTGCGGCGACATACACTTCGTGTCCCCTCGTTGGCGAAAGGGCTCGTTGTCCGTAGATGTATTCCTGCGATCTGGCCGGAGACGCGGTTCTCTGGCCGTATATCGGTTCAGGCCTCTGAATGTTCACACCGGATTTTCCCCCAGCCCTGGCCTGTTTCTCGTTCATGATCTCCCCAGGTATCGACCGCGGCGATGCCGCCCTTGCCGAAATATCGTAGACCGATTCACCCGGGGTTCCTGGCGAGATTTGAGCCTGCACAATTATGCTTGGAGAATCCGTCATGGGGACTGGCGACGCGGAGTACTCCGTCATCCTGGTGTTCGTCGGTCGTCGGACTTGAGGCTCGTAGTAAGCTTCTCTCTTCGGAGAAGCGATGAGTATCTGTTCGCTCGGTTGGGATCGCCTCGAGGCCATAGGGACGTAGGGACCACTGACAGGAGTTCTATGTCTGTTTTCGTTCATCCTAGGCGAAGTGGTCGGTGTTCTCAACTGCGTTACCGCATTCGGAGACATCGGTCTGGGCACTGGAGACACGCAATTCCTCATTTGGATGACTGGGGAGTTTCGGGCTGGCCGAGAGGTCGCAGGGTCTAAGGGCAGCACCGTCAATGGCGAGGCTATTCTATGGGACCTGGAGACCTGCGTCCCAGTAGGGGAGGTTGGGGAACGATTTTGGACCGGAGAAACGGTCGTGTTCCTGAGGGATCGGTCCGGACTCCTCGCTTCAAAGTCTGTCCTTACCGATAAATTTTGATTATTTTCCGGCACCGACGTCGAGGGCGATATCAGCATCGAATTTTCCGCATGAGAACTGAGCTTGGCAAGATTTGCGGAAAGTGGAATGTGTGGAGAGTTCCTCTGCACGTAAATCGGATCTGGATTATCGTGAGCCACGTGAAGCGGAAGAACGGTTAGAGGCCCGGCTTTAAAATTCCTAGGAGTGGTCAACGGGTCGTCGTAGGCCACCGGGGACCTGGGGTCCCCCTCGGACGTCGAGGTCACGTCGTACACCGCTTCGTTCCTGTTCTGAATCTTAACGTTCGGAGAAATTGGATAAGGAATCTTTGGTGACTGGCGATTGTTCTCGTAAATCTGTTCTCTTTTCTCGCTCAGGCTGTCGTTGGGCGACGTCTGCACGCTGCCCCTTGGCGAGTTCAGGTAGTACTCACCGCTCTTCGAACTGCTAGGAGAAAACTCGCTTTTCTGGCTAGAATTCGGCGTGTAACTGGAATCCGCATAGTCTCCGGACTTCTGGCTCGAACTCGGTGAATACTTTGGCGATCTACCCACCAACGGCGCCTTTTGGTTCTGGTTGATGACCGGCTGTCGCGTGATCTTGACCTGAGCCGAAACAGGGGTCAGATTGAATCCAGAATCGATACTGTGGTTCCTGTTGGACTCTGACTTGTTCAAAGTGTTCCTATCGTCGTAAATCTGACCGCCGTTGTCCTGGAAGTCCAGAGCATGTCGAGCATCTGGGTGCCGCTTTTGTCCTAACTCCTGGTGATTTTGGTAGTTCGAAAACTCGACCTTCTGCGGTATCGCGGGCAGCGGTCGATCCACCGGATGGACGGCTCTGGGTCTGATGAGGAAACGCTCGCTGGGCGGAGCCGAGGTTCTCCCGGAAGGTCCGTGGTTCCTGAAGAACCTACCCTGTCCAGTGTGCTCCTGAAGACTGTGCTTCCTCTCCAAACTGCACTTGGGGTCGACCTCCGGCTTCCTCTGCTTGAGGTGCCGCATGTCTGGCGAGCCGCTGATGATGTTCTGGTCGATCCATTTCTCCTCTGGCGCGATCGAGCTCAGAGACGAATTCGCTGTGTAGAAACGTTGGCTTCTGCTGTTCGGGCGCATGGCGATACGTTCGGCTTGAAAGAAGTGGTCAGGAGTGCTGGTCGTCAGACCTTGAACGGGAAATAGCTCCTGCTTTATCTCGTTAAGGCGTTCCTCGATTATGGAACTGTTTAGACTGGTGTTCAGCTTCACGTTGCGTTTTATGTCTTCGTTGAGGTTCATCGTGTCGGGAGATCGCGTGTAATTCCCGTTCTGCTGGTACTGGCCAAACTGCATCTTCTCCTCCCGCTTTTTCCGCTCTTTCTGCTCCTTTTTGTACTCCTTGCGAGAGTCCTTCGGGGAGAACAGGCCTGGGAGAAGTCGACGGAATCCCTTTCGCTTCTTCTCCTCCTTGGGAGATTTCGACGTTCCAGCTTCCATGGTGAAGGTCTTAATCAAGTCTGCGTATCCGTCTTTGTCTGATATTGGACGATCGGGATCGGTGGCGGCACTGGCAACTCTTTTCACGCGGATTTCCACTTCGTTATCTTCGATCAAGGATTCTTTTACTGCAGGGTATATTCTCGCCTCAACATTATTGTTGTCGACGTCCACGGCATTCGCGTTCTTCACGCTGATGTTTTTCAGATTCTTGAAACCCTCCAGGTTTCCATTGCTGATAGCGTTTGTTGACTTCGCGGGATTTTCTGAGGGCCTGTTGTCCTTCGAATCGGTGACCGTAGACGAGGAGGACTCCTTCAGGGTACTGTCCTTCGATTCGTTGGACTCTTCGTTATTGGCTATGATCACGTCGGTGTCCTTTATCCTGTCCTCGACGCAAGAGACGGAGCCCAAAGTGCTGACAGTGTCTTCGCGGACTTCTTCAGGGTTCGGTTTTGCGGATGTCGTCTTGTTTCCCGCGGAAATATTCTCGGATCGTTTCCTTATTTCTTCGATAAATTTAGCGTTGTCGTCAGCGACGATGCCCTCGTGCGAGGATATGCTTCCGAGCTCTTCGACGTAGGAGGATTTCGACGACTCCGATGAATTCTGGTCAAGATGACCTTCGAGGAATTCACCGGACCATCTTTTCTCTATTTCCGAAACGGTTCTGCTGTACTGCCGTCTTTCGACGTCCTTCGTGACCTCGGAACGAGCCTCGGTCTTCTCGGTGTCCGAAACGTAATCTATATCCGTTTCCAGCACCCGTTTCTCTTCGATCTTCAACTGCTTGTCGAAGTTATGCTTCTTCAAAAACTCCTCGTCGAATTTTCCCCTCGTCACGTTTTCATTTAGATCCAAACTCTTCACCAGGCGAGTTTTCACTCCGTTAAACTGCGAGCCTGGAAGCCTCTGCTTATAAGTCTCAGCGGTCGACGCGTGTATCTTCGTCCTCAAGCCTCGCTGCAGTTCTTCGATCTTTGACTGACTCTTTCGCAGGTGAGTTTGTGCCGCAAAATTAGCCGCGTTGGCCGCGACACCCGATTCCGAGGAACTAATTTCCTTCACAGAATCACCGTCCGACTTTGGCCTCTGGGGCAAATTAGACTCTACGCTCGACTTTGGTTTGAAAAGCCTACCGACTCCTGACTTTTTCGCCGCATCTTTTACCGGGACTGAAACTGGATTGCGAATTCCAGTATCGTATTTTTTCTTCGCGCTCTGATCGTTCAAACTACCTTGTACAACCGGTAGTTTCGTCACCGGCGATCCGAGGGGTGAAGAAGAGGGTTTACAGCCGAGGGAAGACGCCTGCTTGACTTTCGGTTTCGCCGGAACTTTCGGTGGTACTTTACCAAGTTTCGCGGGACTGGACAGCCTCGGGTTCTTGGAATCTTTGTTGATGCTGGTAATGGAGGAACTTTTGGTCAACTTGACCGGACTGATTCGTTTTTCTATCAGCGAAGATACGCTCCCACTTTTCTTCGCCTTCAACACTGGTAATTGAGAATTTTTTTTATCCGCCGAGTTCGTTAACTTCGTCTTAGGCGTTTTAGAAACCACCTCCGACGACGATATCTTCTTGGAACTTTCGGTCTTTGTCACCAGGACTTCCCTCGCGCCGTCACCCTCCAGCACAATTTTCTCGATGGTCACCTTGTCCAAGGACACTATCCTCAGCCCGTCAACCGGCTGACAGTGATCGACCGAATCCCTGGTAGTGGTCGAGGTTTTATTACCCTCAGGCACCGTCGAATCCCCCATGATTCAGCCGCGAGGCCTTTCTCAGGATCGCCTGAAAACGATAAAAGAATACATTCCGTTACTATCTAGTGCAACCTTCTGCGTTTCTGCGCGGCAATTCATCCATTTCATTCAAGAAGCGGAAAATCGATTCGTTACAGTTCTGTTACCGAGAGAGCGATACCGACAGTAAATATTTGAACCACTGTCGGTGTGATAATGTGTGGTAAAAATCCATGGTATCTGAAAGGTTCGCTGTTTCCGTACTGATTCAAAACGCTACGTTTCAGCTAGATATCTGTCATACCCACTCAGCTATAAGATGCTGGTGTAGGTCAGGGATATGTTAGCACTCTTTCAACATTGAAAACAAATTAGAACGTGCAGACCAAACATAACAGAGTTGAATGAGTTGTGCAGTTAAGTTTTGTATATTTTCTTTCAATTTTCTCAAACACTGAAAGCTTCATTCATTCGAATCTGACTGCGGTCTTGGACGTGGCGCCATCTGGGAAAACAACGTCAAACTTCCGCTGCGGAATATCTGCGGCAGAGATCAGAGATGAAAGAATTAATAACAGACCTTTAATCGGGAATTATCATTTCCTCTGTTTTTCTCGTGTGTTTGATTAGCCTTGACCACCGCAGATGCGATATGAATCGGTTGGATGTTTTAACGATCAACACTATCCGGCATCATCAACGTTTCTCTTCTCTTTTTTCTTTAATAACGGTTTCAAATCTAGCGCAAGGTTCGCGTGCATGGGAAAGGCAGTGAAGACATGTTCGTCCTGCAGCAATAAGTCTTTTCCGAGTCATAATCAACTGCCACAATAACGGAAAGAGGCGCGTCGAATTTATCAGCAAACACTGAGTCATCGCATTAGGCTTAAAGTCTGAATGGTCAAATGCAATCACATACATCGGTGAAACGAGAAGTCGTTGATTTTCTTTGAAAGGAAGAAAAGTTATCACAGATGGTTTATCGCCGGGTTTTCATAGAATTAACTCGTTCCCAAGAATTTTCCACATTTTCATTGCTTTTAATTATAGACTTCTGTGTCCCGTGACAGTTATACTTGTATTTATATCGAGAACTGCTGCATGTTTACAATAGCACATGTGTGTACACACACAGGCCGTCTTCTAACGTAACGCGGTTCGTTATCTTGCGGTTGGTGTCACGCAGCTTCTCGACTAGTCTAATCGCGATATATCTTCGCCTGCGATTTCGCAAAAAAAATAATAACGTGACATTTAGACACTGCTTGATTTCTACACTAGCCACGATAGCTCGTTGCAATATCATATGCATGTGTTAATAAAACGCAACGTTTGTAATTATAAGATACGTAAAGTCATGCGCTGGAAGGCTCAATGTCTCTCGAGACAAAGCTCGAGTTTGTTTAATTCCTCGAAATCAACCCACTCCCACTTAATAAACGTTCTTCACTCTCGTTAATCTGATTAAACTAAACTAAATTCTACTTGGGGGCAGAACCCTCGAGTACACGCAGTGCATCTCTTCGAAGCGACGCTGGGTTCCATCGACCAAAATTTATCTTCAAGATTTTCAACCGACGAAATCATCATGAAGCGTTAAGCTAAAGAAAATTGTCATTAAGAATTGTCACAATTGTTATGCAACCGATAAATCATCATCTCATTCGTCACAGGAATAGACTGCAGCTCTGAACCATGAACCTATCTTGAATAGGTATACAAATATAAATCCTCAAGGTATAATTAGATGCACAAGGGTCCAGACGCCCATCTCACGTCTGTAATAATCGGAATTACATGTTGGAAAACTTGTTTTTACCACGCTGGCTTATTTCCTCGCGATTCTGTAATATCCACGGATCACGTCTCACCGTTTCAAATAAATTGCGATAAGGATATCGCGAGATATGAAATTCGGTGAATTATATGGTGAACGTGAGCCGATCAACGTCTCTCCAACTTTCAGTTCTTCGGTAATCATCCTCTCATCTGAACGTTTGATTATTTCGATGAAACATCGCTTCCGATGATGATGCTGTAAGTCATGACACAACCGTCGTTGTTTTATCAACCGAATCAAATCGTTATCGCGTTACTCGATCTGAACTTTTATCTACGTAGTAGAATTCATTTTCTTAACGCAGAATCGTGATGTTCGAAGAATATACCTCCGAGAGGCTCAACTAGCGGTATAAGAGCTTCGCGTAATGCAAATCCCACGCGTGTTTGCTTTACGTAATCATTTACACAATGTAGATACATCGATTACACGCAACTCGTGGCACGCTTGCAGTGAAGGTAGACGTATAGACAAAAGATACAAAGAAAACAATAAACTCGGTTATGGACACTGGCCTGCAGATTAGAAAGCATTGCGTCACCGCGAGCGGCGTGGTTCTTAGCCATCGCCCCGATCATGCACCCACATACATACAGCTCGAGCGGTAACTTTGTTTGCTTGGGACGATCGAGTAGTGATAAGGTGATGGCACCGTTGATTAAGACCGTTTCAACCGCTCCCAGTACAAATGCGGTCGGATAGTAGCAGGAATTTTAAGTTTCTTGTGCCTGCAACTCTCTTCTTTTGTTCACCTCTTCTCTTCCCATGCACGTTTTTGTACAGAACTAATAGTCAAGGAGCAATAAACGGAAACTGGATACTCGAGGTCCAGAATCGTTTTGACAGAACCGTTGCGCTCGTTTCAGGAGCCGGCTCACTACGTGACTTTGGAACGTCTCGGAACACGGCTACCACACAAAACAAGATATCGGTGTTGAACCTGACTTTGTTTCAACACGCGGCTACTAAAACTCGACGTTGAGAAACAAATTCTTTTCTTCTGGTACGAAAAAGAGAACACAAATGTCGAGGAAACACTGAAACGATGTCTTGAACTTCACCAAGCAGACTGAAATTAGGGAACGGTCACAGGTGACCAACGCATGTACACGTAGCTAGCGGAACTGATGTAAACCGAGCAAGTACCTTGTTTGTCCGACGACTACTTCATGCTTCCATGGATCCGGCGAAGATGCCAGAGGTGAATATCGTGTCACAAAATCCAATAATGAAAGTAAACCACATAGAAAAACTACTTGTATCACCGTATACGACGTTCGGAGCACAACTTCTCTGCTCCTGCCGGTTCCCGCGATCCTCGCGGTCTGACGAACGGATGAAACGGACGTTAACTCACCCACACAGATGTTAACGGATGAATGAGCACTGAACTCTATATATCCAAGTACAAATGCGTACACGCGACGCGAGACTTACATCTCATTACCGGCCGTCGCGGGTCGCTGATAGACGGACCAAACGTTGGAAGAGGAAAAACAACCTATCGTGATGTGTGCTGGTCCCGCGTCGCGTTGAAGAAGACTGATAAGAAACGGCGGCGTCACAGGTGAACCCCCACCTCTCGTTCGCTCTGCCGCCTCTCCACGACTACCGAGACCATGGTACCCCTTCCTTCGGTTACACTCGCCTCCTCTCACCTCTCAGGTGGCTTGTGTGTGTATCGTGCATCACCACGCGGCTAGTTGCACCGTATGACGTTCGTAGATTGCTAATATCGGTGTTTGGTTAGACGAATCGTGGTGGGAAGATGGAAAAGTATTCACAGAGTCGACCTTTCCCAAAAAATTTCATGCTTGTGGAGTGGGATCTTCGAGAAGGAAGGTTAATGTCCGTCATAGCTGTGATTTTCAGCTGGTTATTTAATACCTTTTCCGACTCTAGTAGACCAATTAAACGGACTACAACGATGTGTGTAATTGGTTAGAAGATAAGACGGAGCGATAAATCAGGTTTTCGGCTTGACGTGAGAAACGTGTGTGTAACAAGTTCTTTTGGTTGGTAAATTTTTCGCTACCGTTGTGGCTGATGAAAGAATACGGTTAACGTAACTAACTAACCACCCCCCTCACGAAGGTATAACAGAGTGCAGTCTGTGAGGAATATTGACAGAGAAGGAGAACATGAAAGGCAAGAATGAAATTAAAAAGAGAAAAAAGATGAGTGTAATATACTATACTGTGAATCGTACAAGGTAAACTGGTTATTATGTAACGACCAGAAATTAACGTTCGTTACGTGAAAATCTATAGCTATAAGCGTATTCACTGCGGTACAATCGAAGACGCACACGAGCAACATGATCCAGTTATCATTTTATCTTCGGAGAAACAAAATTAAGATCGATTAATCGTGTCATGAGAAAATTTCGTCCATATAGATCGACACTTTGGGTAATGAAAGATCAAGTATCAGGTCACGGCGATCACAGTTAATTAACAGCGGATAATCATTCAATAAGTCTTCGCTTATCGATAGCTGCTTAATTTATTAAAGTCACCATTCAGGTATTTTTTAAAAACTCCTCACTAGTTCGAGGTACTAAACGTTCGTTACGATAACGACTGTGCGCTTCTATGTATATAGTAATCTACTATCCTATAGTCGTGTGTCTAACCCAGCTATGAGTGGTGGGTTTCCAGGTAGGTATACCCGCGGTGAACGCTGACGCGACTGATAGCTTTTGATAGTGATAATGTTCTTATCGGGAGGAGCCGAAGGCAGACATCTGTTATTTGAACTGTAAAGTTCACCTGACAATCCGTAGATGAAAAAGAGAAGTGGGGAGAGAGTATTCTGTGTGATAGGTCAAAAAACCTTGATATAAAAAATTCTCCTTGATGGATCAAGTTTCGTAGAATTGCTCGAGCTGTCCAAGCGGAATAATCAAGTTATGCTACGAATACTGAATTCGTATTCAGAGAATTAAAATTCACAGAATTCTATATCAATCAAAGTTTCCAAGTCTTTATTTCTGAAAACTTCAATCAATCGTACGTTTAATTTATTACTCGGTCAATGGATCTAGTCACATCACTCGAGGCCCTGAAATGATCGAAACTCCATAATATAAATAGAATCGATGTGTTTTATTGTTATCGCAATTACACTACAGTATATCAATACAAAAAAGAAAGAGACCAAGTATCTTGATTGACTTTGCAAATTGATTCATTCGAATGTCTGCTTATTTGGTCGAGTCCCTAGATGGGAGGTTCTATGATCGAAAATGAGAATTGGAAGCGAAGCAACCCAGTCACCCTTCATTTTACAGAAATGGACCATGATGGCCTTCAGCTCTACTCTCTACGTCTACTTTTTTTCATGAGAATTCGTCGAATTATTGAGGATCAAAGTGAAAACGACGAAGAATCTGATCATTGAATTTGGGTGATCGGGATTCGGAAATGAAAGAAAGATGTGCCATTCGAAGAAGAAAGGTGTGGACCACATGGATAGAAAAATGGTAATCTATCAACACAGAACAAGGTCAACTTATACTGATAAATAAATCCCTGCCCACGGAGATGTCTATTCACTGACTCATTGACTCAGCTCCGAGAGCCTTACGAATAATTAGCGTCGTTCCAGCGGTCACCACACGTGCCAGAGCGTAAGAAAATGCGGTACACTTATCGATTCCGACCGCCTGTGACCGCGGACAACGGGGAACACGTGCGTGATAATTTTTGTATGTAATTTAACCACCGGTTCGTGCAATTAACCAGTATAAATCCGTCGAAGGTGGTCATGGACCCCGGTGAAAGTAACGCGAAGGGATTTTCAGCCGCGTAATACACCAAGACAGTACATAAGTACCGTTCGTTGGAACATAGAATCTGATGTATGTACGGCGTGATTTGGCTCAGTTTGGTTATGTTGGACCTGCCCTGTTCTCCGCTACGGTCTTTTGTCCGTTTATCTTTCCGCGCCGTTCTACAGCTGGCCTGTTTTTCACTAAGTCACGACCCACGTTTCAGCTCCACGCAGAACGATCGGCCACATATACGAACTTTTATACGACGTCCGGTCAGAGCAAACCCGAACCCAAACTATCCTTTATGGGTGTAATACCATAACTTTTTGAAAGTGATGAAAGGCGAGCCTTCGGCGTTTCGAGACCGTAATGTCAACTCTTTGCAGTCACGAAAGATAGGAGTGGAAACCGGCGAGCTTTGATCCTCCTTATTTCTTTCTTTCTTCGATTTGGTTCGAAAGAATTTGGTCAATCGATTTGATTCGTTTGTTGAAATACGTAAACCGTAGAATATGGATACTGTGTACAGACCCTGAAGTCTATGTTACACCGAAGTGTCGAGTTTCATTGAAGCTGATCAATTTCTTGACGAGATTTATTATCATCCTTCACTCCACCTGTACTGTGGATCGCGTGACACGAGTGACATAACATCTAGATCACTTTACGAAATGGTAATGTAACAATCTGACATTACGTGTGTACATATATTCTTTTATTCTGCTACGTCCTGTTTCTTATTTGGACAATCTAAGGATGCTTCCACGTCCTCATCGATATTGAATTAGCCCCCAAGGACATCGTTCTGAACGTCGATCAGTGGAATTAGAAGCGGAGAGCGATGAGCATCCACGTCGATTCTGAATTCATTTTTAATACAGTATTCGACGATCATGTTACATGTGTACACATGCGGGCATCGTGACTACATTCAGAAAGTCCGAATACGCGGGCTGTCCATCTTAATTTAACTCTGTTCGTTGATCAAATGAAGAGTAAATTTCGAAACTTAATCCCTGATATAATTTGGCCGTCGGGGTTAGGGACTGTTATCATCGATGATCGTCGCGGGATAGTCTCACGATCAGCGAATGTCTTTTCTGTTCAACTTCAGGATCGACACAGGCAAAGCCTTTCAAACTCTGCTTGGATTAACCTGACTTGAACTGAGACGCGGTGCTGACTCACCGGCTCCAAGATCACCGCACTCGTATATTGTTTTGTTTTTTGTATTCGTTGTGTTATGATACCCTACTATACAGAAAGGCGGTTGTAGAAGTTTTGAAATACTATTTAGCGTTGTCTTTATTTCTTTTTTTATAAAAAGTTGCTGTACCATCAACGGTGTGTTCAGAAGACCCGGAGGCATACAGACTGCGATTTTTACTCGACCTACTTTTTGAAAAAAGTTAACGGTAATAGTCACAGGCAGTGGAGAAGGACGTATGTATTCCCTCTGTGACACTGCAGGTTTGGCGCACGTGAATATCGATCATCCAGATTCCAGACGCATATTTCCGTAGGGAAGAGGAAGTTGCTCGACACTTGTTCTGAGCAGCACTGCAGGAATGACCTTTTTCATTCATCCCTAGGCTGTTTGGCACCCCGATGTCATCGTGTAGCAGCGGGCGCCATGTGGCTCTCGTGTCACTCGAGTGTACATAGATCCACATAGCATGTGGACACTGTACATTTTGTAGGTAAAACGAACAAGAATAAGAAGTGAAGTTTCGTGCTGTATATTGGACCTATGATATACACGCCTTTCCACCACATATACGTACAATAGGAACGTTCGCCAAGCCCGACTATAAAGCGAGACAATAGCGTTAGACGCTATTGAAGTGCGGTGAGTATGTAGCCACGGTACAAGCACGCTGCGAATTGCGATTCTCTTAGGTTATGTATAAACTCCCGCAGCGGCATTTCGACGACGACGTAACAAAAGACGAATTGTTACAACGGGGAGAATAACCGAACAAATCAGAGTCACTTTCGTCTCTTAAATTCAAATTATGGAATCTTGGAAAGGTTTCAGACTCTTTAGTCCAACCCACCGTTAGGCGAATGGTATCATTATCATCAACCTTAAGTTTTGCTGCTGACCTGGATGCAAAGGCCGGAAAAGTTTTAATATCGCTTCCGCTTTTATTCAAACCCATTTTGGACGAGAAGAGGTTGGTTTCGCTCCGAATTCGAGGTCTTGATACGTGCTGGTGTCTTAATTTCTATTCTGGTTTGGTGACCAGTTACCAATGCTAGTATATTTACTAGTTTTTGGATTCCAAGTTGAATCATGCTTAGGACGATGGGGTCGACACCTTTACAAAAGCGTTTGATACTTGAATCTTATCCTCACTTTCGGTCGACGAGGAGGTTATCCTGATCTGAGAAAAGTCACTCGACCGACCATTGAGAGGTAAAAACTGGATTGGATAGTAGTTTGATTTTTATCCCGTACGCGTATACGCGGGATGGTCGGAATCTGATGTGCAGAAAAAAAAACGAATTGAAGCATGGAGAAGAATGCAGCCGGACTTATCTCTCCAGTTATTCATGAGGACTTTAGTTGCGTTTAACCCAGATGACGGAGTGCCTCTCTTCGTTCTCAACACAAAGACGAGAGAGGCGACGAAGCTCACAATCAGAGATAGATCAAAGATAACATTACGTTAGCGTGACTGTGTGTCAATTCTTTTGCGGACTGGTTCAGGGTCTCATCGTCAGGGAAGCTGAAGGAAGCAAGCAGATATTTCCCGAAATAAAATGCAGACCTCGGGGTCATGGCGAAGAAGTTTCTGATCAACGAATGAGAAAAGAGTTCAGAATCGTTTCTACGAGAATAGTAGACATCGTTTGGACAATGGGACGTATTGTAAATTCAAATTTATTCAGGATGCGTGATTCTCTTCTTATACTTTGTCTCCAGCTCTGTCTGTCTCTTTCCGAGGATCGATTGATGACCTGATTCCTGCGAGATGAGTATGTACAACTTTTGTTTTTCGCTTTTATCCTCGGTCTCTTTGACAATCTGAAAGACTACCGACCGCGTTACGGAAGTCCTCGTTCAATAATGCGACGTTGGTAAAGTAGGACAACAGTCCCAAAATTCCAATATAAAACGTATATAAAAAAAAAACGACCAAAAAAGCTAGCAAAAAAGTAGTCATATCGATTTCTAGTCTCGACCCTGACCCTCGGCTTCGTATAAAACACCCAAGTGCTATCGCAATGTTTAGCAACAGAATTAGCCGAAAAACAGCGGAGCCACGAGACTGGCGTATCACTTTTGCCGGCTGGCAGCGTGAAAAGCGTTGTCTTATTTTTTGTTCAACTTCTTTGATCACTGAACATCATGGCGTAAGTTGAATGGAGCGAGGTTTGATGTTAAAATATAATCTTGAATAATGATCGAGTTCTATACTTCGACTTAATTACAGGTGACCGGAGATTATGGATCGGCAATTAAGCGCATCAACAGCATCGCTGAATCAGAACTTGTCTGAAAGAGGAGAATAAAAATGAGCCTCGTCAGGTGGGTTTATTAAACTGAACTCGTTACTCTTCACTTCCAGTACCAACCACGTGGCCTCAATTCATTGTACGAGAGACAGGCTCTTCATCGACGCAGTACAGTTGTTGCATGAATTGCCTTCCACATCAACATCATGACCATTATGTCTGCTTGCGTTTACGCGAGGCTTTGGGAACCGTTTGAACCGTGAGTGGAGCAGAAAACGGTTCGACGGTTTCACGATACGTCGCTGCTACCAACGTCGGGTTACGTTTCTCGAACAAAAGACCGGCGATAACAAGCCCGGTACAAATATTCCAGGTAAGATTATAACAGTGCGGTGGTCTGATTACCCCGATTCCAACGATGTGGGCGATTATTCAAATCTGATTATGCTCATCACATCAACGTTGTGGCAACAGATAAATGAAACTTGTAAAATACTGTGATTATGTATTCGGACGTGTAATAGATATGAAGCTGAAGTTAGCAGCCAAACGTTTCAAAGTTCTGAACAAAGTCATCACGCAGCTTAGTACAGATTCATGTCTTTATTTCATGGAAGTATTCCTTTCCATAATATCTCACAAACTTCAAATTCTGTGCCTGGTTGTCTCATTTCAATCTGATTCATCACTTTTGGCTGCTAACCGGGGCTGCTGGCTTCAGCTTCATGTAATAGATGCAACGTTGAGTCATTTGTACCGACATACCGGGCGGATTAAGTTCTAATAATCTCCACCATCAGACGATTAATCAAGATCAGGCGTTACGTCATCAAACAATTGACATACAGTCACAGTTCTTGCATGGATTTCAACACACTAGAAGCCCCATTCACAAAAATTAGTTGTTCAACGTTCTTACTCATATTCTCCTTTTGACGTCGTGAGAACGTGAGCGGCGCTATAAAATCTTTGAAATTTCTTCGGTGTGGCCTTTGCCTGGTCCGAATGGATTCCAAGAAATACGTCGCACCAGGGCGAAGGCGGTGCACGAGGTACTCGCGGGTGGTAAAACCCTCTGTGTGCACAAGTTAACGCGCGTGACATATACGCAGTTCGTACTTTTTTTCTCTAGAGACCAAATATGACGTCATAATTGTCAAGTAAATGATTTGGGCTTGGCCACTTAACCGGGTTCTCTCATCTTGTAGTCAGACCCGTATCCTGATCCCCCATTGATAAATATATTCATGAAGTTAAGCCGTGATACTGACTCAAACCAGCCTCGTAAAAAAACTTTGAATCGTACTCGAGAGTCTTACAAAAAATTCAAATAAGGCGTTTCTCAAGTATTGATTTCGGAATAAAATTTGGCACCTTTCCCAACTGGAAAAAGTCACATTTACGTGGGTCTAAAAATAGAAGACTTTGATCCCGACTTTTATGTACGAGACGATAAGGTGAACGGCCCAAATGATTAACAATCCGACATTTCTTGATACACTCAATTGTCAATTTTCTTCGGATCGCTTTTGTAAAACAGACAAATGGAAGTTCATTTTTCGAACTTACGAACGAGAAAAATTTCAGACTAGTTACTGATTTCAATGGATTATAAATTCAGTTTTAAAAATCGGCACTTTCATCTATTCGATCGTTAACTGGGACATTGACTTTAGGACGTGTCCGAGTTGCTGAACGGCCTACCATTACCTCAAAGGTGTTCAGTTTTTTTTCGTTTCCTCAGAAATGCTGCGCCAATATATTAAATTTTAATCATTTGTTTATCAAATAGATGTAAATGGAGCTGAGTGAATGTGAAATAGAAGTACAATAAATATTCTTCGGACTGATTCACAAGTGTTCAGTAATTGGGTCCTGGTCGATTCAGTATCTGGACCAACAGCTCTGCGCGTGTTTAGCAACTCGGACATAAAACATTTATTTTTTGAATGATTGTTCACCCTCATGTTATAACATTTTTCTATAGAAAAAAATCCTTATCCTCAGATTTGTGCATAATGTTGAAAATCAGCAAACATTTTGGAATACCGTAGTTCTCTCTCAAAGGTTCATTCATTGGGCCGTTCACCTTATAGTTGATCAGGTAAAGCTTTCGATTTCCATCATAAAATAACTGGAGAACTAAAGAGACTCGCTAGAATTTAGGGTACCGAGTGACTAGAGGAGGGAAAGGGAATGATATTCACTATGCGTTCGTTCCTTGGCCACTTTTGTTGTGTGCAGGGTACCACGCAGCAGTACAAATAGAATCAGTCTGTAGGTCTAATGTTAGCCGCGTACCCACGTACGCATAGGGCCTTAGGGCTGACCCTCCACGTTTAGGTGACACAAAAGAAGTAAAAAGGTCAAGAACCTAACTGGAAAACATGAACACCCTCTGAGTGGGACGAGAACGGCCGGAACAGGTACTGGTTCCGTGCCACAATGACCAGCCCACTGCTACTGCGGGGCTGGATTTCGGCTCAGTTTTCGCAGTGCCAAAAACTTTGATCAATGACAACCTAAGGTACAGGTTGCAACTTGAAATCAGAGGATACGGATGGTCGCACCAGTGACCCGAACCTGAAGCAAAACCCTAACCTAGCGTAAACGTAGGTCTGTGTCTGAACACGAAGGACTACGTGGATGAATGGGATTGTGGATGAATTCGCCTCCATCAAAGACGGACAGGTATGGTAGCCGATTTCTTTGTCCTGTAGGATTTTACCTGCCGCCCGTCCGCCAGATGTTTCGCAGCTCCGTTACTTCCCAGTTTTTCTTTGAAAGAAAAATTCTCAAATACCCTAACCCACATAAACGGATTCCTGGATTTTTCACCAATTCTAGAGAATTACACTGCAATGTGTGGGAAAGATAGTCTCTCTGAGTAGCTCGACGTTACAGTTGACTCCACTAATTTGTGTATTCGTAAATATGTTTCAGTCAATACCATATATTTCACTTCCGCTCTGTCTGCAACTACAGTGTACATCAGCAGTTGTCAGGTTGACATTACGCATCACTGAAAGAGATAGCTCCAGCCTATTAGATAAGCGCAGGCATTGATGACGACGAAGAAATGGTGCAGGAATGGAGTGTGAATACCTTCCAAGACCCTGAAATCCATGTGTTTTTTAACAGTTAAAAAAGGAAATACCGACAAAAGTTGAGAAGCTCCAATGTTTGTACATCGCTGATTTAAAGCCGGTCTGTTTCTTCTACACACAATCCGGTCCAGCTGCCGACTGCTATAAGTAATCAAGTGGAAGCTCAAGCTTCTTGTAACCCTGCAGTGTGCATCTACACACGAAAATCGTCCGACTCGTTGTTTCCAGTCAGGCTATAACCGAATGCAAATTAGATGTTCCATGAATCGTGAAGGACTTCTCATCATCTCATGGAGCACTACTTCACGGATATTTTTGGAGGTAGAAAAGTCTCGCGAGTTTTGTTGTACGAGCAAAGAAATGCGCGAGGATAATTCATGTTAAACTCTTCCTTGGTGTAACAAATAGTCGAAAAGGTTCCAAGCACGTGCATTCAGATGCACACATGCTTCTCACGCCTGAGGCATAACATATGAAAATCTGTGCGCGGCAAAACCGTGACTATTTTAGGCCTCCCTTTCCCGACCCCCATATGGCGGTCATGTCACGATTTATGTAAACGCAGCTTCCGTACCTTCAGTTTTTGTTTTTTTCGTCTCGGAGGACGGACGACGCCACTGCACGTGACTAGACGCTCGTAGCATCGATTCGTTCTAATACATATGCACAGATTTTTATGTAAAACGAACTAAAATATGGAAAATCGATGTAACCGAGCACAAAGTACCGGGCACATTGTACTCTTGTGTCTGAGATAACGACGGTCTGGCTGCATATGTGCCGCACATTCATTGTATAATCTAGGACCCACAAGATTCTCCTCTTCTCCACTACCCCAACCGTCTGAATGGGTAGAAAATATACAGATTCTCCCCCGCAAGACAGTCGCAACCGCGTTTTCGACTCTTCTCACATAATAAACACCGTGCATTCACATATCTCAGCTTCTCAAGTTTCTATTATTCTTTCTCGTCTCTTTTTTTTTGTCACTGTGGTATTTTGGTCAGAAATCAATGTACGCATGTTCTCTCTCTCTCTCTATGACGTTATATTTCATCTTTCCGAGTAGGTGGGTCGCACTGCAGGCTATAAGTATAGAGGTAGAAGACGAGGGTCCTGGCTACCACCTGCTAAGTCCAGGCCAAAATTCCACGCTCAAATCATGTCAAGGGGCTAATGGCTGCGGATAGAAATATCTGAGAGCGAGATTTTTTAAGAGCTCCGGAAAAGGACGCTCTTAAAAAAAAAACCTCAAGGACACTATGACTAACGAGCAAAGTCGACATAGTGTGAGATATTATCAGCATGTGATCTCTTTCTGATAGTGGACAATCTATTCCCTGACAAACGGCATGTGTAGTGGTGAATGAAAAACACGTGTTTTGTGAAAGAAGAACAAATTCCAACATCAAGGGGTGAATCACAAAGGAAATGTGGTACATGAAGGGCCGGAAATGTTGATAAATGTTGACAAATATGGTGTCCAACATCTTCCTCGTCAGAGTCGAAGGTGTGGAATAGTATATTTAATAACTGAGAAAGTTCTGGCGCCTTTTGTATACAACATTTAACGAAGAATAATCGTTTCATTGTCGAATCGGACCTGGCGTCGTGTTCACGCGACGCAATTCGATGCTTGCTCGTTGCAGAGTTGTAGCCTCTTCCGTTATAGATCTCTTTGTGAATGAACGTACGCGTCTCCCCGCGGGGAAGCCCAGAGGCCCAAAGACACGTGAGGTATAAGGAGTAAGAGAAGCGTGGTTTTAAGGTCTTGTACCGTAACTTTCTCATACTTTTTTTTTCCCGCTATTTCGGTCGGCTAATACCATCTCCCTCGCATTCCCTTTATCCATCTTTACTCCGCTCTCCCGTCTCCTCCGCGTCCTCCATCTCCACGCGGTTAACCCAGAAGGGGGAAAACGAAACTATGTGTTTCCGCTGAAGGATGGACCCCCGAGTCTTTTGACTACTTCTTTCTTTCAACGAGATTGGAATTAGGTTAGAGAATTAATTTGTTTCATCATTGTCACACGTTGCTCTCTAAATTTCTATTGGACCGAAAATTCACTCCTGGGATACCGAAAGCAGCGCAAAATCCAATAGACTGATTTGCCTTGGAGTGGAAGATTTCACTCTGACAGAGTGAAAAAGTCACTCGAATTCTTTGGAGTTGTGCTGTTTTCACTCCAAAAGATTTACCGAGACCGTATAGTATAGCGGTGACGGATATCGAATAGTCTCTCGGTTTCACGCCAACGCGCCGGCATAACACAGCATGCGAAGAGTAGAGAACTCGTCCTACGGTTCGCGGACTCGGTCCGTGGCGTCTCGATGGGATAGGTTGTACACAAGCCCGTCGGGAAGGTCAGGTAGTAGCGTAGAGCGGGCCGGGACTCGGAGGACCTCTTCTCCCCTCTCCTCTCTGTGCTCCGCTCCTCTATTCCAGCCTTGCTGGTCATGCCGCCCACAGCTTTGAAGGGAGAGCCTCGGGAACGCGAAGAGACGTCGCATAAGCATTGTACCATGTGCATACAGCCTTTCGAGGAATGTTGGACCGTCTGAAGTAACGCAGGTAATATATTTCTTCTCCCGCATCGCATCGCATCGATCGATTGTCCTCGGCTTGTTTATCGCAAAGAGCGTTTAAGGTACGTGCCGACAATTTGGAACCGGTCATGAGCCTGCAGCAACCTGCTACTATGCAGAGATTGGATTATTATTATTTTTATTCCAGAAACGGGTTGCTTCGAGAAACGCTTGTTTGCTTTTAATTACAAGCCCATTGTCACGTGGGTCTACACGGAAGCTAATTGAATTTCGTACCGTATCGCCTTTGCTTCCATCTATCATCTCGTGTGTTGTGATCGATCTTTCATTCAGTTTCTGTATGCATTGAAGATACGCGTTAGCGGCTCTAATTGAATTTATTATAATGTTTTGTCAACTGTGTTCCAGTCACAACATAACTCAAACACGATAAGAGGGTCTTGAGAAAAGAGACGTGACCGAGAATCAATTTATTTATGCTCTAATCTAGTGTTTTTTTTTAGTTCCACGTGATTTTTTTGTGGTCTTGTTTCTCGGAGTGGAAGGAAACTCACCATGGTTTCTGATGCGGATGAAACGATCCTCGAGTCACGTTATAAACAAAACAAATGTGACTCTGTCACTTGAATCCGCAACTGTAAGGATGACAACAATTCTTTGACACTCACTAAACTGACATCTAGCGTCACGAATATTCGAATATTCCACTCGTCGACCGGCACTTGTTTTTTATTCAACCGTCACTCACACAACCCGACGGTGTTTTCGCACCTCGTTCATTTGTTCGGAGTAGGATCTGATGAGCGCGCGCGGGTCGGCCGTGCCGGGCGACTGCACGGCGACGCAACAAGTGACGAGCGGGGGTTTCGGTCTTTAGTTCGCCAATCGAACGCCGCGGGGTGCGAGGTGGCGCCACGAGTCGATGGCTTGGTCGACGCATTCTGTTCGGCGCGGAGGCAACTTCGAATACTCGAGGCTGGAGAGATCTTGGTCACTCATTCGCCATGTATCCTACGCGATACGCAGGTTCCCTCGAGCTCTCTGAGCGACGGACGAGTTATCGACGATTGATATATACGAGATTTCGACACTCGGAGGTTGAGGATTAGGGTGGTCCTTATTTGGGGTCAAAATTAATTTTACTCTTGCCGCCCCCTAAATCAGGTCGAAATACTTAATTTAAAAAAATGCTTGACCCTTGACCACGGGGGGTTGAAGTTTTCCACTTAAAATACATGGGATTATCACCGCGTTTGCAGTCACTATTTTACTGTGGGCCTAAATATGCTTGTAAAATCTTGAAATTTTCACAAATTAGTTTACAAGCATGTTGCTACATGGAAAAAATTTCCCAAACCCCTACCCTCAAAATATTGTATAACATCACCA
The DNA here is from genome assembly GCA_018257835.1 of Euura lappo. Classification (NCBI taxonomy): domain Eukaryota; kingdom Metazoa; phylum Arthropoda; class Insecta; order Hymenoptera; family Tenthredinidae; genus Euura; species Euura lappo. Next base: position 67,247 of record JAEUYN010001139.1, read on the forward strand.
TGATAATTATGATTTTTTTTCCATTATTATTTTTTTCCAAATACTCTGAAATCACGTGAAACGCGAAGAAAAATTAAAATTCCGAACTTTTTTCAAAATTAAAATAAAAAGAAAAAAAAATTATAATTATTATGGTAATATTATACAATATTTTGAGGGTAGGGGTTTGGGAAATTTTTTCCACGTATCAACATGCTTGTAAACTAATTTGTGAAAATTTCAAGATTCTACAAGCATATTCATAGGCCCACAGTAAAATGGTGACTGCAAACGCGGGAAAATCCCATGTATTTTAAATGGAAAACTTCAACCCCCGTGGTCAAGGGTCAAGCATTTTTTTTTAAATCTGAAAAAATTACAGCATTACTTTTTACGTATTTCGAACCGATTTAGGGGGCGGCAAGAGTAAAATTGATTTCGACCCCAAATAAGGACCACCCTATTGAGGATAGATCAGCCGAGTTATAATAGATGATCGATCGCAATACTCGCCGTTTCTTTTATATACAGAATACAATAACCATATACTTGAATAAGGGGGTCGTTTATTCGAGGGGGAAATAACTCGATCGGGGTTGACACGAGGATTTTTTAATTTGAATTGAATATAATTTCATGCAGTCTATAATTCGAATTGATTCATTATAATTATTAAAATTAGTTCGCTATAATTCGAAATAATTATGTTCAAATCGAATTAATTCCTCAATTCTCAATGAATTCCTAACAATATACGTTAGTTAAAATTGATTTGTGACATTTCCGAGATCAATTCAAACCCGAATCTAAGTTAATTCCGATGAATTCGGAATAATTTTAGTTAATTTCGCCTGATCTGAATCAACTGAATCTAATTTCGTTATTTTTATTCATTTTCTCGTAATTCTACTCAATTCAAATTAATTGGTTCGATGCGAATTAATTAATGTTAATTCGTAATAATTCATTCAGTTGGTGTTGATTCGCATCAGTTATAATTTTCGTTCATTTTGCCTAATCAAAATTAATTCAATCTTATTTCGTTAATTTGATTAAATTTTTTCCAATTCTTCTCAATTCGAAAGAATTCATCTAATGCGAATCAACTCATATCGATTCGGAATAATTCATTCAGCTCAATTCCGATTAATTTGTATTCATTCACGAATCACGGACCACTGACACGTCAATCCAACGAGTTATTTCCCCCTCGATTTCGAACGTATAGTCATCATTGGGATAACACTAAGTGAAAACGTGACCAAGACTGAAAATTATCATTCGATTAGAGATATCAATCGGTTAAATTATTATCACGAAATATGTAAAAGTAATGTTACAATAGAACTGAATAGCTAAATTGACCCTCAAGATTTGTGCATCTGCATTTTTTACTTTGGCAAGCCGTAGGACCTAAACGGTCGGTCCTGGAGGATAGTTTGTACGACGTTATTTATTGCTCTCTGAATTATCTAGATACGCATTTCTTTCATCTATTTTGAGTTACTTTTCGCTGAATTGAGGATTTGGCAACAGGTAGCTCCGAAACGGTCAGTCTTAGAGGAAATTATTTGTATGACGTTTTTGTGTTCCTTTATCAATTATCCAGATAAAAATTATTCAATTTCTTTTTATCTGTTTCTTTTTTGTTTTTCTTTTGTTGGCTGGTCTGCCATGAAATGACAGAGATCGTGTTTTTGCGGTTAACGGATCGGTTATTGTATGAAATAGAATCATTGAACTCGTCGGTATGCATTGAATAACAATGATAACACATGGCAGTAATCCGTAAGCCTATCGAAACAGTATCAAGTGTTTGCTGCGTCAAAGTGAGGGCGTACGCCGAAATTTTACAACGATTACGTTTGGCATCACCGTGTCTTCTTCTATCGCAATTTCAATTAATAACGACGAAGCCGGGTGGAACCGTAGCCGTGGTTCAATTTCCGAGCACGCCCCAAATTTGCACATGACAGCTTTGTATATATTCATTCTCATATCGACATCTATAATTGCCGGATGAGTATATACACTTCCATACGTGTGCAGCTGGTTTTTTTTCGCATCATTTTGCAATCAACACCCACCGTGACGTCCAACGAGCATATATTACCGTGCGGAAAGCTCGTCGTCTAGTAGTAACGGTGCCGCAGTCGTGCGGTCGAGCTCGTTCATTGCGATCGAATAACAATGCCCGCTAAAGTTTAAAGTACACCCATAGTTCGTTTTTGGAAGATCGTCATTGTCAAGATTCTCATACTCTTACCTTACCCCAAGATTCTCATACTCTTACTCTCTTACTCTTACCACTACAAAATGCTGCAGAATCTGCGACCGTGCTGTTCTCGACTAGTCGGACTCGCAGTCTTGTATCTAACGATAATTCACATTTTGGCAACGTCAAACGCCAAGCCTCTGATTACGACGGACCGTTTGGAACCCGAAAATGAATTGACGGATGCAGACGTCAGATCGAGGCAGACATCGACCGACGATTTTGGTTCAACGCCAGCTGCGAACCAAAGGAGAATCGCTCCTGCTAGGATTCCATTCGGTTGTAAGTCAGTGAGGACATTCTCCGGAGATCTGGAAGTGTGGTGTCCCGAAAAGCAGCCGGATGGGGCAAATTACCTCGGGGAAAGTCTGGACGATCGGCGACTTACTATTTTATGGTACAGGTACTCGTAAAGGTGAGATTGTCACAATTTGACACGCTGAGTAGTATTTCGATTAGGAACGGGAGCCCAATTTCCTCACTCCACTGTAGTTCAATATTGCCTGAACAATTATGCCCCCGTCCCCCAAAAAATACGAAAGCCTCGTCCAACAAAGGGCCGCTTACTGAATAGAAATTGATATAGATAATACATCGATTTAGCTGAGGTCAATATTCATTCATACTTGCGATCGGAATCAATAAACATAATTGATTGAAATCTGTTTCAGCGATTCTTCATCCGTTGTCAAATCAATGAAGAGCTGACGTTACCACATCGACTGAAGAAACTTGACATCTTGATTCAGAATTCAGATTATCTGAACAACAAATTGAATCTGAGTTTGATGAGGATCTAATTTTGTTGAACTTTTTGTGACAAATTTGTAGGAATAGTCAAAGTATATGTTGCTCAACTTGTGTAATGATGTTATGATACCCAAATATTTGATGACAATTGAGAATAAAAAATAAAGCGTGCTAGTATAGCACAGTAAACCAGATTCCTCGAAGGACTCCGGAAGAAGATATGAAACCATTCCTCAGGGCCAAAGGCGTCTGCCACGTCGTCGACGGTCGAATTGGTCGTATAGATCCTCGGCATCGCTGCGTAGTTCCTTGTATTCTTCTCCTCCGGTGGACAGAGAGCCAGACATGGTTTCAGGTCGCAGATACACCCTCGCAGCTCACCGTCTATGATCCATCCTTGCTACTTCCATCGGAAAGAAGCCGGACTCGAGGAAGAAGCCGGAATCGTTCCTCGTGACATTGGAAAGGTCAAACCTGGCCTCCTGCGGGCAGAATCCCCCGCGAGTATCGTTGTCGTTTGCCTGGGCAACTCCGAGATTGCAGACAATGAGTATGAGGAAGATCCACAGTGCAGGTGTGAATGAGGAGACCGAGGGTCCGTTGACAGCCACACGTATCATCATGATCGTCAGTCGCGAACGCAATCCGATTCTTGCAAAAGCTGACGTACCTACTGTTCCTGACCGCTCACAGAGTGCGAATAAGATATAATAATTCTTCGCTCGTGTTCAAAGTTCGTCCATGTGTATCGTATTAGTTTGAGAACTGCCAGGCGAAAAAGGCGTGTCATTCCTAGATCGAGATTTCTCGCCTCTTGAGTCTGCCGAAGCATTATTGTTAATGATTCGGAAGCCTGGAAGCCTTCCATTGGTGAAGCCGGCCGCGGTACGGCCGTAAAGGGGGTGAAACAAATGTATTGACAAACGTGACCTATAAAGCGCTGATTTTTGGTGTGATAGAGGTAATTGAATTCGGCTCACCGCGGCGTTGGACTCTAGACAGTTTTATTTTGTAAATTATCTACTCAACGAAATTAGCGGGTCACTCGTAGCATGAACTGCCGTTTCCAAACGCCTTGACCGATTCCCTTGGAATTCGTATCAAGGCTAGTTCGAAGTTTTTCCAGCCTAGCTGTCACACCAAAGTCGCCATTATGTGTTACGAAGGATCCCAATAAGGGACCGCGGAAACAAACCCTGTGCGTAAAATCAAAATCACAGGAGCTGACGACCGATGCTGAATGGGCGAAGGTGTTATAGCTGATGGTGGATGTGTGAAGGTTACTGTAAGACAAACCATTGAAAACCTGGCGATCTGTTGTATTTCGTGTTTCTACGAGTTTTTTCGTTTCATTTTTTTTCACGATTTTTTCCCCTTTTTTTCATTTTTTACGAGCTTTTTCGTAATTCTTTCGTTAAAAAAGTGTTTTCCGAGATTTTTTGCGTTTTGTTTTTTGAACTATTTTTTCGTTTCAAATTCGTTCTTGCGCCATTTCAAGATTTTTCGAGCTTGTTTAAGTTTTTTTTCTGTTTGCAGTATTGTCGTGCTTTGAATTTCTATTTTTTAATTTTTCTCAGTTTTTTTTTTCAATTTTTTTAGTGTTTTTTACGGAGCTTCCTTGGAGATTTGTTTTTATCCATTTTAAGCTGTCTCTGGCTCAGTTTGTGCCTTTTCTTAGCCATTTGTAGTCAATTTTCGAGTTTTTTGGAACCTTTTTTTAGCTTTTTTCGAGCGTTTTCCATCTTTTTTTTAGGGATATTCAGCATTTTTGTTGGACTTAATTTTTTTTTTTCTCATTCCGTTTACATCTAGCTGACATCGGCATTTTCCCAATTTGTTTACACCGGTTGTTTATACATTACTTGGTATCGTTTTTTCATCTTTACAGTCGTTCGAACTCGTAAAAAATCATGCAAAAATTCAATCGCACGCGAGCAACGATAAATAGTTGGAAATTGCACGAATCAACTCGGTATACCCGTTGGTTTGAAAATTCCGAAATGGTAACACGTCTTACGACGGATCTCGTACGCTATACCGAAGATCCTGGGCTACAACCAAACCTGATTCATTCTGTGTATGATAAGAAAATCACGCACTGACGTTGCGTAGTGCGGACCGCATTATACATATATGTAGTTTCCTCGTAGATTCGCGGTATGATATTTATGATGCAATAGATGAAGATGAAGAAGGAAAAGTCACGTAGGCACGCGGTCAAGAGATAATGAGACATTGACTTGAACCACTTCGTGGAAAGGGTATTATAACAAAAGACGGATGCTCCTCATTATAAGTACGGAGCTGGAGTAATCGTTCGGTAGTATTGCATTTTCCGTCATCGTGTAAACGTCGCTCTGCTCGTTGTCCAGGCTAAGACTACCCTGTCCTTGGCTAGTAGAATTCTCCATCATCTGTCCAGTGATCGCTCGTATTTTTGCGCAATGTCAAACGTGACGCCTCCGATTGAAACGAGCTGTTCGCAACCTAAGGATGTCCCAAAGGACGCAAACGACGCCTCATCGCCTGCTACCCTGATGCCAGTTGCAGACGTTTGCCGTGTTGAACAGGACCATTCTGCAGTTGATCGTGCGCTTCAACCGAAAGGAAGGATGAAAAGGAGCGATGTGTGGTCAACAGGAGATCGAATTATATCTTACATAGACGTTGATGGGAAAGAGCAATCTTTTGTAGATAAACCGGAAGTTTGATGAATGACCCAGCAACGGGTGAGGTTTTTATGATAAACATACTCAGTCATATAATTCCAGGTAGCATCTTGATTGGAAACGTATCTATCAGCTGACAACTGCGATTCAATGTTGCTGTAAAAGGCCTTTTATAATGTTTTATATAGTTTGTAGTTCATCGATATATCACTAACGTCAACGTTTCATATACTTGCGAGTTAAATCGCGTTAAACAATCTACAGGATGTTTATATGATCTCTGGCCATGCTTCTGGGGTGTGTAGGGGCTACCTAGACAAGCATTTCCAGGCAACACATCCATAGTCGGAAACTCATTCTGTATGGCTGTGGAGGGCTTCGAAAGATTTCATACCACGCGCTTGTTTGTAGTGTATTGAATCAGATGTGATCTTTCACAGGTGAAGAAATAGTATCGTCACTCATATCTGTACCTCTCGAATTATATGAAAAAATTGTAAACGGTCCCCTCTACATAAAATAGCGTAAACAATTTCCGCCAATCGTTCGTCCGTATCGATTTATTAATTGATCAAAATATGTTTCAGCGATTCTTCATCCGTTGTCAAATAAATCAGGAGCTGACGTTACCACATCGACCGAAGAAACTTGACATCCGTTGGCTCAGAATTCAGATTATCTGAACAACAAATTGAATCTGAGTATAGAGATTATTTAATTTTATTGAACTTTGTGTAAAAAATTTTTATCTCTTGGCAGAAATAGTCACAGTATATGTTGCTAAACTTGTAAAATGATGTTATGATACCTAAATATTTGATTACAATTAAGAATACAAAATAAAGCTTGCTTGAAAACCGAAACCATCACAAAGAATAATTTGAGATGCAGTCTGAACCTGAGAGAAAATCATTATAATGGGATGATGGATTCAGAAGATGGATGGGTAATACATTCACAACTGCAATATCAACGTGAAGGGAATACCAAATAAACTCTTTTCGTCGTGTTGCACTCCTCCACTTCGGATAGGACCGTGACCTCTGCAACAAAAAATTTAAAGGACTTGATAAGAAGTCATTCAATAAACTATTTCGGTTATTAATTTTGACCGTGAGAGCAATATATATTTTCGAGGTAACACCAACTGTAGGTATATTCACTGTAGGATAACATTTTACGTGGACGATCGAGTATTTCTTGTAACTGAGAACTTGCTTTCCCGCATCCTTCTGGTAATCTACAGAGACAATATGTCATAAGTTGAGGTTGGGGACAAAGTATTATTTCATTTCTCAAACACTCTTGAAATCAAGGACCTCGTCAGGTCTAGCTTGCTCCGAGTTCGCTCCCCGGGAAAAAATGGTTTAGATCTAATTCGCATCTCCGGAGATCTAATTCAGATCTGATTGTTAGCTGGCCATGCCAAACGTTATAGCTCGTCAATTTTTTCGGCGGCGAGTTACACCGTGGCACTGCCAACCAAATTACAGGTGTATGTTCAGTTGTCTATGCCGGGCGCTTTCAGATTCAATTTCCCTGGGGTACATGTTCCGAATTATTGATGCATGTTTGTTCCAGCAACCGAACTATGTAAGGTTGTTCGATATAAAAAGTATCTTGATGTCCTCATATTCCTGTTTCCTACTCACCTTTTACCCAATGAAAGGATATTCGACTATGTTGAATGTAGGCAGCCGGCAAGTTACCATAAAATTTGATTCGAAGCTATTATCGACGCCCGATACGAATAAAAGCACGTTTCAAATTCCGGGTGGAAAAGAGCACGTTTCAAATTCCCAATGGAAAAGAGCACGTTTCGAGTTGACTCGAATACTAGCACATTTCGGGTTGACTCGAATAATAGCACGTTAAAAACAAATAATAGCACGTTTTTACCGTGCTATTATTCGAGTGAACCCGAAACGTGCTAGTATTCGAGTCGACTTGAAACGTGCTCTTTTCCACCCGGAATTTGAGCCGTGCTTTTATTCGTATCGGGCGTCGTTATGATCTTGACTTCGTTCAAGACAACACTCCCTACCACCTCAGAATTTATCATCGTCTCTGAAACACGTTAGGCATAATCATTTTTTTCTCAATTTTTTTTCGGATATCGGATGTGTATCATTAATGTATCTACTTCCGGGCGATAATTCGGCATTTCTTCTTTCGATGTGTACTAGACTTTACTCGAGTGAAACTTTCTAGTCGTGACATTGAAATATTGACTGACTGTGGTAACAAGAGACCATATGCGCGAATAATGTATCAAGAAACACCACCTCCTAGCTAATTGCCACAAATTTAATTGATTAGCGAAACAACTTGACATTATTCTTTTTCCTAGTGTTAAGACACCCGGTCCTTTGAAGCCCATCGAACAATAACGTAAGTCATTAAGTTAGCGTACGAATACCACACTGCCCGCAAATTAGATCGTGCCTAGCGGAAGTTTCGCTTCCTCTAAGCAAACCAATTCATGACACGGCAAGAAATAATACTTTAACGTATAAAAAATTCCATGGAAAATATTTTTTGGGGAACGATGGCAAAGATCACGATGTTAATTTGACTTCGATTCTAATATTTTAAACTCATGAAAGAATATTCAACGAATCGATAGCAACATCAATTGGGGGGTAAATTTGAGAAAAATGTCAACGTTTGCGATTTTTTTTCATCACTCTGTTATAACGGAATATAAATTTTCCAACAGATCCACAAGTGAAGTTGGGTGTATTCTTAAGATGCGGAAATTATAGACGATATCGAGGACTGAAAAATTCTATACCGTTAACAAAAATCGAGACGAGAGACTTCATTTTTACTCGAATTTTTACTCGAAGAATTAAAAATAAAAATTTGATTTTTCTATAGGTTTTTTTCGGTCCCACCAAGGTTTGCACGCTCGAATAGAGGAAGAATCTCTCCTTGGTGGGTACCAATAATTAATTAAATTGGTTCGCCTCGTCCGATAAATTCAAATATGTGAGAGACTTCATTGTGCCGACTGGACGTGAAAATATCCAATTCATAATCTCATTGCCAGAATCACAGTATTCGTCCTTTTGAACGACCTCGTTTCGACTGGAAGTAAAAGGTATCGATAAAATACTGAAAACAAAACCGTGTCAATATTCGTGAAGGAATCAGCGCAGCGAAATGTGTTTCAGATAAGAACAAATTAAACCACTCGGTCAGTAGATGAGTTTCGTCGCACATATAGTAATACTAGTAGGACTCGAATAAGATTCAAAATTCGCTCCTTACTCAAAAAGTAATCGAGGTGCAATTGATTCTTTGACAATAAGATTGCAACGTGATCAATTGTTGGAGGTTTATTTCTCGGTCAGAGTGCCGATAAACTATCAAGCGCCATGGCAACAAATACAATCAATCAACACGATAACAGAGTTTTTTTTGTTGAAAATGACACTCGATTATGTATCTTGTACATCAACATGGATGAGTATCGACGATGCAGCGTCAAAGTGCTGGAGACATGCGAGAGGCTAGTTGCACAAGTTATGGGCAGTCTGCTGAACCTCCCCCTATTGAAAATTCCGACGACGGATCCTACCTCGTAAGCTGCGTCGTAAACTACGTCGTAACTTACGTCGTAAACTAGGGCGTAAGCGATGTCGGAAACCACGTCGGAAACTACATCGGAATTTGGGACTATAGTTTACGACGTAGTTTGCGACGTAGATTACGACGTAGATTACGCCGTAGATTACGACGTACATTACGACGTAGATTACGATGTAGTTTACTACGTATATCACGACGTAGTTTACGACGTAGTTTACTACGTAGATTACGACTTAGCTTACGACGTACTTTACGACGTAGTTTACTACGTAGATTACGATGTAGTTTACTACGTATATCACGACGTAGTTTACGACGTAGTTTACTACGTAGATTACGACGTAGCTTACGACGTACTTTACGACGTAGTTTACTACGTCGTATACGATGTCGCTTACGATGTATGTATGATCGTACGTTTAATCAGCTATCTAGCTCGTATCATCAACTAGTTAGCTGGTAAGACTTACAAAATAATTTTAGTCGTTATTTATAATCAATTTAGTTGATTCAGGAGTATATTCAATATTAATTTTTTTTCTCCGTTATTTATCCGGCAGCAGATAGCCGTTAATATATATGTATATATTTTTTTAACCTACAGTTGTAGGTTAAGCCGTTAACGAAGTGAATATTGGCTGTGAGGTGACGCGTTAGTGTAGCCAACACGGTGCAAATTTACTCGTGAGAACCATAAAGACAGCCAACCATCTATCGGTGCGTTACGGAACCACACATCGAGTTACCTATTATGTACTACTCCGTGGGGTTACCGTCACCGTCGTATACACAGGTCGGGCAATGGGCGTGGTGGGGGTAGTTCCGCTTAACTCAGTCACGAGTATTTACATTTTTCGCCACATGCGTCGCTGCTACACGGTCGTATGCAGAACTTCGATAGCAGCGACGCATGTGGCGGCGAGCAGAAAGAAAAACGGTAGCTGTAAGGTACCGTAACGCGCCGATAGATGGTTGGCTGTCTTTATGGTTCTCACGAGTAAATTTGCACCGTGCTGGTTACACTTACGCGTCACCACACAGTCTAAATCCTCCTCGACTTTGAAGTCGTAGAGTGGACGGAGGTCACCAGGAACTATGTAATTTAGTTCTAGTTGTGACACTGATATGAATATTAATGGCGTTGGTACGTACTTACGTAGGTTGTTCAACCTTTTTAACTATATGGTTGAAAAAAAAATGTTAATGGCAAAGAAAAAAAAATTAATATTGAATATATTGCTGAATCAACTAAATTGATTATAAATACCGACTTAAACTTATTTTATAGGTTCTACCAGCTTCGGAACATGGCGTAGCCATATCTGATAGTAAAAAAAAAAATAAAAAATTTACCAGCTGATTAGCTGATGATTCGAGCTGATTAGCTAATTGAATGTACGATCATACATATATCGTAATCTACATCGTAATCTACGTCGTAAACTACGTCGTAAACTACGTCATGATCTACGTAGTAAACTACGTCGTGATCTACGTAGTAAACTACGTCGTAAACCACATCGTAATCTACGTCGTAAACTACAGTCCCAAATTCCGGTGTAGTTTCCGACGTCGCTTCCGACATCGCTTACGCCCTAGTTTACGACGTAAGCTACGACGTAGTTGACGACGCGTGGCTTGCCGAACCAAATTCCCTGATCAGGCCTCATCATCCTGGTCCTGAAGATAACTTGCACGCAACAATGAAATGTAACAATGCCATCACAAATTTTACATCTGCTGGTACATACATCGTCGTACGAGATACGTTCAAATTGAGAGACCAACTTGATGTTACCAGTGCCTAAATTACTTTTCTGAGATATAACTTCCTACCAGGAATGTCACTGTTTATTGGACATCCGCCCAAGATGAACCCAGATTCCGGAATATCCGATAAGAGTCCCATCACAATGCAAAGCGCGGTCATAACGATCGCGGTGCCCCACACGTAAAGAGAATACCAGAATAACGTTTATATCACTCCGTGCGTGAAGTGCGACTTTACGCACGCGAGCGTGCGTATAATCGGACTTCACCCACGTTTGTGATATAAAATTTGGTTCGATACATTTGCAAAAGTCGTTTTTCCACTCGTGAGATTGTCACCCTCGCTTTGCTCGGGCGACAGACCTCCCACTCGTGCGAAAACAGACCTTTTGCACTAGTATCGTAATATACTATTTTCTCTCTTCTCGCAATCCGCCACTCCGGATGAAGCCGAAACCTCTGCAATTAAATCCCAATGGACCTTATAAAAAATCGATAAATATACGATGGCGGATGATCCAAAATATTGATCTCTGATGTACCCCAAACCTCCACCACAGATCGAGGCAGATCACATTGAGCCACAGGATTCCGGAGATGAATGAGAAATAGATAACAAGTCCTGAAGTCATAATGATTAAACAATCTTTTACTTTCGACGAAGTTATTCAATTATATTGCTGTTCCGTCGTGACCATAATAATTAAGGATCAAACGAACTTACCTGTAAGTGAAGTTCGATCCAAATTATATGAGCCCTCGTTCTCGAGATTAACAATGTAGTACCGCGGCTTGCCGCAAGATAACGTCAGTGTTCTGAGTTAAAGCAGAGTGCGTACGGGGCCTGTACCCCCACTACCTTCACGCTCTCTGCGGCTTCATTACAGTTAAGAGTTTTAGTTTTTTGTTCTTATTCATTCATTCGTTCATTATTATTATTATTATTATTATTATTATTATTATTATTATTTCTTATGACCTTGTATATGTTTGTATCGCTTTGATCATTTTGTTCCAAGGGATGGGTTTGTTATGTCTCGGGTGGGATGTTAATCTCTTCGAACGAGGGCTCATATAATTTGGATCGAACTTCACTTACAGGTAAGTTCGTTTGATCCTTAATTATATTTCGCTCCTCGTTCTCGAGATTAACAATGTGGCTGTTCAGAGGTACATTTTGTAAACTTTTATTAAGTATATCACCGTATTTGAACATAATATTGCTTTTTCTATGGCATGATAACAAAAATAGTTTTAATTTAATTTTTTTTTTTAATATACGTAATTACCTCGTGGCATCATAATTAGTCAGTTTTTGTACCCAGCGGTAAAGCTGTGCTCGAGCCCCTAAGGACAGATACGGCGAAGTTGTCCTCCATGGTTTCTACATATTTCTCTATTATAGAACTTCGCGAATGTCTGGGACTTTTCCGACCATCCAGCTGCGTTTTTGATCGTGTCGATGCTGAGACCTTTCTGGAAGGCCTTAGATGTCGACGCATATCGGGTACTGTGGCCTGTCAAGCGTTTGTCCACGTGGCACTCTCTCAAAACGTTCTTCAGCCATCTGCTAATAGTCTGTGACGATGCCTTCTTATACGGTTTCTTGTATGTTAGGATTAGTTCGTCTGTGTCACCTCTCAGTTCTTTTGTGTATTTGATGTAGTGAATTATCGTTTTGGCTATACAGATATTTGGGTTGTCCGTGAAGAATGGGAAGCGGGCCGTTGGCTGTTTTGCTCCCGGCCTTGAAGTCTTAGTTTGCTCTGATATTCGTATTTCCACCCCAGCTTCTGTGGTGCTTATTCCACTCAATTTTATCAGAGCTATCGATTGCACCCGGAATCCAGTTCCCAGTGCTATCAGCATAGTTAGCTTTTCCGACAACTGTTTCGGCTTCAGTTTTTCCAGTGGATTCCATCCTTCCGATTCTTTGATGACAACGTCAACGTCCCAATTCTTTGAGTACTTCGGGCTTGAAGGTCGCAGTTTGTACATTCCCTTGAAGAACCTGCCAATTTATGAGCTCTCTGCTAGGTCTTGGTTACTGATCAATGCTATTGCTGCTCGCATTGAGTTTAGTGAGCTGTACGCAGCGCCTTCCTCGAATCTTTCTGCCAAAAACTCTAGCACTTCGTTTTCTCCTGCCACGTAAGGGTCTCTCGTTTTTTTGGTGCAGAAATTCCACCATGACTTCAGGTTTGAATTGTATTGTTTGTAAGTGTTCTCGGTTAGAGATGCCAGCATGACTCCATTTACCGTCTCGGTCACTCCTTTCCTCCGGAACGCCTCCCGCACAACTTCCCTACAACTAGTGTGAGTTGTGTCGCTAGAGGGTGAATGATCTTCCTACAAGGTGAAAGTAGAAGCGTCTTAGATGGTTTCAGTAGGAGGGGTTCTGCTACTAACATTTTTGCGAATTCTGGATACCACGGCTGCGTGGTCCAGAGTGGAACTATCAGAATTCCTTCTGCGTTCTCTTCCCTGTCTTTTCTTAGGATTTTTGGAATTAGAGAGAACGGTGGAATGGCGTACTAAAATCGGTTTTCCCAGTTGATTGTGAATGCGTTAATCGCCCAGGCCCCGGGATCCCTTTGCCATGAGCAATAGACTTCGCATTTGGCGTTGTTTCGCGTCGCGAACAGGTCAATTTCTGGCCTATCATCGAATCTTTGTATGATTTTTTGAAATTCCCATCCAGCTATCTCCCATTCCGTATCTATATTTGTAATTCTCGAGCACTTATCCGCAATATTTTCCTTAGACGTTACGTATTCAGCGAAAATCCATATTTCTCTTTTCATACACCATTCCCATAATTTTTTCGTTACAGTATTAAGGTTAGGAAATTTGATTCCTCCGATTTTGTTCAAATACGCTATGGCGGTGATGTTATCGATCCTAAGCCGGATTTGGCAGCAGGAATCGTTAGCCGCAAAGGACTTGAGAGCTAGAAAGGCTGTTAGGATCTCGAGGAAGTTTATGTGCATGTTTTGCTCTGTAGGACTCCAAAAACCGTGTGCCTCTTCTCTCTCGCACACTGCTCCCCAACCTGATGCTGATGCGTCGGAAAAGATTTCTTTTTCAAAGCTAAATTTGCCAATGGAATTATATGCCCCGTCCATAGAGTTTTTCCACCAACGAAGCTCTCGAGCAGCTGTTTTTGATAGCTGTGTGCGTTTATTCATGTTATTATTGTTCTTTTGTAACGCTAAGTACATAATTTCAGCCTTTCTAGATCCTTATAGTATAGCCAGCCGTATCGGACCGCTGCACAGTGGCGCATTTTCACGAATTCGTGGCCAAAAATGAAAATAAAAATTTTCCCATGCAGGTATAACGACCTCATGGATTGGTTAAGAACTAAATTCTGCGTCATGACCTGACTGTCCCGACCCTTTGTTCCTCATAGTCCCGTAGATATTTCAGTTCAAAGTCGACCTTTGGCGGTGACGGTCGTACACGTCAGCCGCGCTGTGTTATTAACCGCAAGTTTGAACATTTATAGAGTTGTTATACAAAGTGATAATCAATTTCTGCAAAATGGATGCCCTTCCTCAAGGTATGTAGAAAATTTTGCCTACTTAACAATTAAAAAATATTATTTGTTGTTCATGTTATCGTAGTTTAACGATAGTCGTGTAAAGTGCCTTTGTTCCGAAGTAAATGTTGACTTTGCATAGACTTTTAGTATCCACTCACAAGCGATCAAACGTTGGTTTTTGTCTTAAATCGTAGCTTAGAATCTCACCTTTCGAATGGCGTGTATATGAAAGTGCGCAAACGTGCGCGGCGTGGTCCAGAGCGATTTTTGTGAGCTTACGCGTGATCCGAGAAGGCCCCCAGCGCTCGTTCGGCGCGGGCGCAGGCGCGTGGTTAGCCGAGCTGGGCCAGTAGATCGCCTACCTGAGCTGCAGCTGCTTGACCCTACGACGAAGATCTTATAAAAAGATTTCATGTTATTCTACAAGTTATCTCGAGTGGGTACGAAATCAACGTCGACAACTTTCAAAGAATATGCTTTGGAAACTGCGAGACTGTACGTGCGTGATTATTCATGGTATTACATGCCAACAACCGTGCACAAAATATTAATCCATGGTCCTTTGATAATAGCTTCGGCTCTTTTACCTATTGGACAATTATCAGAGGAGGCTCAGGAAGCCAGAAATAAGGATGTTAAGAAATTTCGAGACGGATTTTCTCGTAAATCATCGCGTGAAAATACCATGCAGGATGTTTTGAATTGGCTGCTAGTGTCATCTGACCCATTCATCACAAACCTCAGGCAACTACCGCCAAAGAAATATAAACAGATGTCCCCAGAAGCTATTGCGCTACTAGCTGGAACGAATACGCCTGAGGCTCAACAAAATCTTTATCCGGATTCGGATTAAAATATTTTTTGTAATTTTTTGAAATAAATACTTTATTCACCATATCACTAGGGGACAATTGCTTTTTCATGAATTTCCCAATATATTTTTAATGTATCATAGCAGCCGCTATTTTTTTTTTTTTTTTTTTGAGTTTAGATATTGGATTCGTAATCAGCGACCCCAAAAACATAAAGATAGTAGAATTTTGATCGAATTTATTGGAAAATTCTTGATCCAACCGGCCATATTGGAGCCGCCATTTTGTTTTTTGAAATTTTGATTTCGGATTCGTAATCAGCGACCCCAAAAACATAAAGATAGTAGAGTTTCGATCAAATTTATTGGAAAATTCTTGATCCAACCGGCCATATTGGAGCCGCCATTTTTTTTTTTGAAATTTTGATTTCGGATTCGTAATCAGCGACCCCAAAAACGTTAGTATACCAAATTTGGCAAAGTTCCGATAATCCCCTGATTAATGGCCACGAATTCGTGAAAATGCGCCACTGTGCGCTGGGCAGGCTGCTACAAGTACTCCAATTACCTTTGCTAATTCCCTTATTTTGAGTTCTTTTTTAGCTGTAGTTTCTTCCGCTAGTCTCTTTATCTTAGTTTTCTTTTCGTCTGTTAATCGCAATTGCATCTTGTGTGAGGCTAAAATGAAACCTAGAAATTTGCACTGTTTTGCTGGGTGTTTACTGCTCTTCTCAAGGTTAATTAAAAATCCCAGAGAGATTAATAGGTTCTCGACAGTTCTTGTGTCTTCCTCACACCCTTTTCGGGTTGCTCCGAAGATAAGTAATTTCTCTCATAATTTTGGTGTATGTGTATCATCCAGATATATCGTACACCTAATCCCTTTATCTCGAATTATTTTAATCACTGCTCTCATAATTTTGGTGTATGTGTACGGGCAAGTGCTGAGGTCGAACGGCAGGCAAGTGAATGAAACAACGTTCCTCTGTATTCGAAGCGTAGGAACTTCGTATCCGATTTGACGACTGGGATTAGGAAGTACGCGTCTCTCAGATCGATATGGCACATGTAATCGTCTGGGTGAAGGATATTAACGGCTGTTCGAATATCCTCCAATTTGAAGTGTTTTGTATGGAAGAACCTGTTAATTCTCTTTAGATTCAAGATGAACCTGTAGGTTCCATTTGCTCTTTGTAATAAGAAATATGTTGACACGAATTCTCCGTTGGATGATTGACATATTTCAATCGCTCCTTTACTGATTAGCTTCCTAATCTGAATCTCTAATTGTTTTGTTTCGTTTCGGTTGGCTTCAAATAGTTTGGGATGTGTGAGTTGAGTGACACGTCTTGTGGTTGGGATTTTGTATCCCTGAATACTATTCAGTACGAACTCATTGTCTGTGATATTTTGCCAGTTTTCTATGAAGAATTGCAGTCCACCTGCTTCACGTACCTGGGGGTCTATCGTTGGTTCCTTCCGCGGGATGACGACGGCTGCGACTGTGTGTAGTGGCGTGATTGGTAGCGCTGCTTGGGGTAGCTCTTCGAGGTGTAGTGCTTCTTGTTTGGGTAGCTGCGTCTGAAGTTCACCGAAGTCACCTCTTTTCCTTTCGGTGAAATTTTCCAGTTTAAAGGATTCTTCCAATTTAACGAATTCTTTGCTCGGGAAGAGGGCTTGTACGTGGATTGTTGAGGTTTCAGTTCTTTCCCAGTCTTGGCAATGCTCTTAGCACTGTTTATCATCTCTAACAGTTTGTTTCCAGATAGCATCTCGTCTGGCTCAGTTTTTTCGAGGACGCTTTTGATGTCTTTTTCAAAGCTTGGCATTATGCATGCTCTTCGCGCTTCTGATAGGCGAAATATCAGTTCCGCCAAGAGTTTGGTAGCATCTGATAAGTTTTGCAGTATAGTCGTGCGATCGAGCGGTTCCTCTTCATCATTTAGAATTGCGTTAAGGACGTTGCCTACCCCCGCGCATACAGGCTCTCACTATATTGAACTTATCTACGATGTCATTAAAGATATCACAATTCTCTTCGAAGCATTTTGAAGACAAAAGAAGGATCTATGTCGTGACGTAGGCACATTTTGGAATTTCGTTTCAAATTTTCCAAAAAACGTTGTCGAAAGTAGGCATATTTTGCGACCTGCTACAGCGAAGACCAGACATTAATTGGAAAATCGGGCTACGTCACGACATAGATGCATCCTTTACCTTCAATTTGAGCCCAAAATCAATACAATCGTACATAAGACTAGCGAGAAAACTTGTATGAGCCGAGGCAGAAATCGCGATTTTTCCGCCCAGAGCAGCCAATCCCGAGCGCCTATCCCTACTCCGTCGTAGCCCCAGGAGTCGGTCCCAACCGTTATCCCCTCCACTTTCGCGCGGGAAGCCGAATTCTCCCGCGCTGGCTCACTAGGCAACGTCCTTAAGGACTTGCGAGACGGTCGATAGGGCAGATCCCGTTACTGTTTGGTGATCTCTGAAGTGTGCGTTCCGCTTTGAAGCTTGATCGCTCATTGCCCGTACTTCTTGGTTTAGCCCAGGGGCCTCTAGACAGCAGACTCCTGCAGTAGCTTTTCCCTTTCTTCCTCAGGGATGCCTTTCTTGAGCCAGTTTTTGATTCTGGATGTCAAGTCCAAGGAGAGCGTTAGGGTGGCGCTGTTGTCGGTATTTGGCGCCTCACCGAGGAACAATTTTGTCTCGTTTTCTTTATTCTTGCCATCCTCGTCTTCGCTGTTCACGTCCTCTGCTTGTTTTTCTCTAACCTCCTTCTCTACCTCTTCCTCTTCCTCTTCGGATGAAGAGTCTTTGTCTTCAACGCTCTCGGAACCTTCATTTTACCTGTTATTATTCCGGTCGAGGTGTCCTCTCTGGGGTGCGATTGTGTAACTTTTAAGCGACGGTGCTAACTCCGGTTGCCATGGTTATAATAAAATATTTTGTTGACTGTCGTTCATTTACCATGGGAACCGGAGTTAGCACCGTCGCTTAAAAGTTACACAATCGCACCCCCGTTTTATTTGTTCAACGGAAGTAATCACTGCGAGATGCGCACCCTCGGCAACGCACCGATCCCGCGCTTGGGCTCACGGTACATCATCATTCCGGTGAATTTTGTAAGCTGCGTTGTACTCGGAAAATGTCACGTAGCCGCTAGGTGGTTCACATCCGGAACCCCCTGGAATTCAGAGATTTTCATAGTCCAACTCTAAAGCCCCGTTTGGGGTTACTGAGTCAGTTGTTACCGGATCGACGGGGTTTCATTTATTCTTACTCAAAGTTCCGCCAATGTTAAGATCAGGATACACTCACCTGTGGCGAACACTTGATACAGAAGCTGCATCAGCAGAAAAGTAGCAGCGAGAAGCGCAGTCATGTTGCTCCAAATAACGCGACGTCCCGTATAGGGTTTGTAAAGTACTTTCGTACCACTGAACGTTATATTATAGTTCAGTGTTTCGTACCCGCTGGCCTGCATACCGCTATTTTCGCCACGCTTCGCAGGCTACGAAACCCCCCGTTTTCGAAGCTCGTATGGTGAAAAAAAAAAAAAAAAAAAGCTTGAAAACTGAGAAGAAAAAAATGTCCCCACTTCGCCTCTAGGCTCAAAAATACTGATATCTGAGAGACGATTTTTCGGAACTTTTTCAGATTTCTAAATTATGTCGACCAATATGACCATTTTAAGAAATCGTAGACAATACGTCTCGTGGCGAAAAAAGAAACAAAAAAAACTGAGTCCTTTTCAAAGTGAGAACAATCATATAAAAAATCGCGCACCAAATCCGAGAGGTTAAGGGTCAAGCCCAGGTCGATTTGGCATGGAATGCCCCATATATGGTTGCCTGCTTCAGGCACACCGACCTGCCCACATATCGCGTGTCTAATGGCATAAGGACGTAAGCGCCATTATACGATTTTTTGCTGTTCGTAACGGCAAAAGGTCATATATTTTTTTTTTTTTGTATGTACGTATTTATGAATTTGCTGAGGCCAGTCGGCTGGTACAAATGCGACTGTGTTGACATAAAGTGCTTAAGATTATATAATGTATGAGTAGATTTATTATTATTAGGGGTCGGGGCCGTAGCCTTGCTGCCTACTTAAAATTAAATATCTGGTATTCAGCGCTTGCTGAACGAACTTACGTAGGTTACTTATATCTACGCAATCACTGCAGGAGAGTAACAGTCGGAAGAATTCCTCAGAGCTAGGATCATCTACACTCAAGTTAAAAAAGGAACCCCTCAGACCGGCCTAGGCGGGACAGACCGCTAGGAAATGGATAACACCTCCGGTTCCCGGCATCCAACATACCTCGCAGTAATCTTCTGGATCAAACGTATGCCTTCTGTTATCAAGAACTATCCTACCATGCCTGCTTGTATAATTAAACGGACTTCCGCTACGGTGTTCAACGTGCGGAGAGAAGCTCTGGCGTGAACGTACACATTCATCACGTTATTTAAAGCTATTCTTCTGTATATCTGGAGGCTTGCAGTCCGTCTCAACCTATTCCAGTCCGAGTTCACAATATGCTTTCTATAATCTTCGAGGATTATAGTTCGCGCTAGGTTTAAGACAGTGAGGTTTTCGTTGATATCTCTACTAGAAAAGATTGCGTTTAGCTGCGTTAGCCAGTTGTATCTTACATCTATATTGTCCTTCAGAGAGTCAGTGAAAAGCTTGCCCAGGAGAATTTTTGGCAGCCTATCGCTATTCGTGTCATTTACTTTTTTCAACCAGTTCAGGGTTTGTTTGAGCGCGAACCATGACAGGGGCACTGCACCGACTTCGATCCTTAGTGCAGGCTTAGTAGCGTCTTATAAAACATAGTCTGCATTTGATCTATTTTATCCAAGTATCTTAGACCTCATATTTCCACCGAGTAGAATAAGACGCTCGTGGTTAGGGCCCTGAAGAGGCGCTCTTTGGTTTGCCATGTGTTGGATTTCGACACGTGTATTATGTTCCTCGTCACGTTCATTGCAGCATACGTAGAACTGACGGTCTTAGTTAGATTGTTGTTAAAGACGCCTGAACTAGAGAAGACAACCCTGAGATAACAAAATTTTTTGACCACTTCCAGTGGCTCACCGTTGAAGTGGAAAACCTGCGCCGTGGCACGACCGCCTTTCTGGAAAATTACGATTTTCGACTTATCCGTGTTCACAATTAGATGGTTTTGTCGGCAGTCACTCTCTAAGATTTTGATTTTTGATTTTAGGTCATTTTTTTTTTTTTGTATTTGTGATAAGAACACGAAGATTCGTTCATAAACGTTTAAATTTAATATTGGGTCAAGTAAAAGTAGAATGTCGTAACGACCATTTTTTTTTTTTTCAATTGGCGCTTATACGTCCTTCTGCTTTTACCTTGGTTTTTTTGTTCTCTGAATTTTCGAAACGTTGTCGATTTCGATTTTTCTTTGCGTTTCAGGAGTTTTTACAGCTATTTGAAAACATAATGAAAAATAAAATAAATGAAAATGGCGCTCACGACCTTCTGCTTTTAACTACCAATATTTTTTATCGAATTTTTTTTAAATTATCGTTCTTTCAATTTATCTTTGCGTTTTACGAGCTTTTACAGCTATTTGAAAAAATCGTGAAAAATAAAAAAAATTAAAATGGCGCTCACGACCTTCTGCTTTTAACTACCAATAAATGTTCACCCGACTACGATAAAATGACCGTATTTCGCCCCTGAAACGCGGGTCGAAAGTCGTCAATTTCGGACCAGAGGGAAGAAAAGTCGATTGCCGGGCAAAAAAGTGGACTCTTTTGCCCGGCAATTTACTTTTCTGCCCGGTAATCACTTCTCTTCCATCTGGTCAAAAATTGACTAACTACTTTCCACTCGCGTCACAGTGACGGAATAAGGTCATTTTATCGAAGTCGGGTGAAAAATAGCATATGCCACACGGGAGGAGCGCGATTTCCTCCCTTGTAGCATAATATACTATTATTCGGCAGCTTTCGTCTCGCTAAACTACTAGGCGATTCCCCTTTTCATGTGAGTGTTATAAGAAAATTCATTCCGACGACGCTCCTTCACAATTATGCATCTTCGAAATGTGATCATTCAAATAGAATTAATTCAACATCGGTTATAGAGGGTATCCGAATAAAGACCCAAAATTCACTTGATTGAAAATCGATTTGAATAAAGATTCAAATCTAAAGTTATCGATTCACTCAAAGTTCTACCTACGAACTTATTTTGCTTTTGTATTTGTTTTATACAACAAACCAGAGTTTACTTCGTGATCATAAACGCATCGGGTCGTGCAGCACGTGTTAACGGCTGTTTCTCGTGCAATTTCAAACCTCCTACTTGGTCTACGAGCAGTTAACATTGACCATGACAGATTTCGAACAACCGCACATCCCATTGGCTCTACGAACGGTATCGCTGACCAATACGTATGATCGACGTCCGTTTCTCGTGGATTCCAAACTCCCCCACGCATCCGCACACTTTTTGTAATTTGTATAAAAGCTGCTCCATTTTGGTGCCTCCATCACTCGACTGAATCAACGCAAACTAGTTGCCTCTCAACTCTGTATTTTCTTCGCCAGTCTACTCGATATACTCGACAAACTTCAACGATGAAAATAGTTATTTTCCTTGCTGCGGTATCCGCTGCGAATGTTTTCGTGGGTGTTGAGGGTGTCGACGCAATTCAAACTGTTATCCAATCGATTAATGAAGGAGAAGGATTCCAAGTATTAAGTTACGGTGTGGGGATTTCGGCATTCGAGTTTCATTACAAGACGTACCATCTGCTGCAGCGTAGACGTAAGACATACAAATGATTTAACTGGCCATTGCGCTCGTCACTTTCCGACAAAATTTTGATCTAACGAAATGTCTCTGATCCAGCTGGCATCCCTGAGGATCAAGTGACCTTTTTACTAAAGGCTCCCAACGGTCTATGGATCGCTAGTTTACCCGATTGTAGCCTGTACCCAGGAGACCAAATTTACTACCGGACATACGTTACAGTCAACGGAACCGTGCGTGAGGGATTAAACCAAATCTGGACTGTGCCTGAAGAGGGGCATAAAGCGTGGCTTGCAGCGATGCGTGCAGCGGGGCATGCAGCGGGGCCTGGAGCGAGGCATAAAGCGTGGCTTGCAGCGAGGCATACAGCGCCGCCTGCAGCGGGGCCGGCAGCGTGGCGTGCAGTGAGGCCTGCACCGGGGCAAGCAATGTGGCGTGCAGCGGGGCGTGCAGCGGGGCCTGAAGCATGGCCTGCAGCGGTGCCTGCAGCGAGGCGTGCAGCGGGGCCTGCAGCGACTGTTTTCGTGGGTGTTGAGTCAATTCCAACTGTTGTCGAATGGATTAAAGAGGATGACGCATTCCAAGTAATAAGTTACGGTGTGGGGATTTCGGCATTCCAGTTTCATTACACCGTAAACCGACGGCCCAGTAGACGAGGTAAGACATACAAATGATTTAACTGGCCATTGCGCTCGTCACTTTCCGACCAAATTTTGAACTAACGAAATGTCTCTGATCCAGGTGGCATCACTGGGCCTAAGATGACCTATTTACTAGAGCATGAAAATCATTACTGGATCGCTACTATACCCTCGATGGACCTACGGGGAGGAGAAGAAGTTCACTGGCGGACACAGTTTACAGTCAACGGAACCGTGCGTGAGGGATCAACCCATATCTTCACTGCGCCTAAAGCGAGACAATATGCAGCGCGGTCTCCAGCGGGGCCTGCAGCAGGCCAATAACGTGTCCCTGGTGACACCATGCCACCACAAGAAGTGAAATGACGAATCCTGAGGATTGAGCCTGTGAAAATTTATTATTCCTTCCATTATAAATTCAGAAAAATTGTACGTAATACGAATTTAATTATTCTCAAGTTGCATCGGGCTAGGCTTTTTCCATAAATGAATAGAATATATGCTTGTAAAATGTATACACATTACACTGTGATTAGAACATCAAAACTGTTTCACATATCTCTTTCCCTCTCATAAAAAGTTGATGAGAATTTATCGTTGTGCGATAGTTGTTACCGTCAATCTGCTGATTTCATGTAAGATAATTTATTCTGATTTTGATTGGCTGAGCCCGTTCTTCTTCGTGCGGTGTGAAGTCTGAATTTTTCCTGTGTCTTTTGTTCTGTCAGATTCATACCGAAAGTGAAATGGCAAAAGTGAAATAAAGTTTCCACACAAAGTATTAGTGTCTTTTATGGTTAGGTGCGAGCAAAAATATTTTTGGGTGAGATCAGTCAATAATGAATATCATGTTGATGATGATGATGAGTATGGTTAGGTGCAAGCAAAAATATTTTTGGGCAAGATCCGTCAATAATAAATATCATGTTGATGATGATTTGGATTACGTCGATGTAGTGTCTTTCATGGTTAGATTGTTAGATGACAAGTTAATTGAACGCTGGACAGAGAAAGCAAGACATCTTGGCATTACTAAAACTTGAAAAACGTAAGGAATGTCAATAAAAATACTACCAGACATCAAAGGCACAGGCTAACACAAGAAATAATGTTAGTATTGAGTGATATAAAAATCACCATCGTAAGAGGGACATATCATCAAACTAATCTACAATTTTCAGAACAAAGCAGAGGGAAACAGTATACAAAAAAACTGGTAAATTGGGACAGTTATTACCAATTCCCATCTAAGAAACCAAAAATTTATTCGAATGTTCATCATTATGCATAGCCAATGAATGTTCTGTGTCTTAGAGGTGGTGCTGAACATTTTGAGCGAGAAAAAGTATGTAACAAACAATCGTTTGCAGACCGTTGTGCGTATTGAGCAGTCCGTCTCGAAAATCTACCAAGCTCTGCACGAATTGCAAAAATTTGTCGAAGGTAATAATTCTAAATCCAATAATTCCTTCGAACGTATTTGATTCTACAGTAACTCAGTATCTTTTGCACCTCTAAACGCTAATTTAGTGAACTTGTAGAGACAACGACCAGGCCCATATTATTTTTTAATTCAGGGGCTGATAATTATCAAATAAACACAGCGCAAAATCCTACTGTAGATTGAATTGCGAGTTATGGACAGCTTTTTATTACTTAACTGACTCACAGGGAGCTTTGAATTATCGCTTGATCAAGAGTCCAGATCTTGGTGCAAAAATCATGTATTCATTTGACAAATTGATGCGAGACAACAATATTTTAGCCTAATCATACCAAATGATGGGACAAGATATACAAAACCAACAGCAATTTAATTCAGATCATGAAACTGCACCCAAAGTAAATTTATGTTTCACATGAAAGTCAGAGTGAAACCACAGGCGTTTCAATCCTCAGATATACCGATGAAGTAGCGACTATTTTTTATGCTTTACATAACGGAGAAATGCCTGAATTCTTTGTTGCCAACAGGAATCAGAATAGTAAAATGTTGAAAAAAAGTAAACTCATTAGATCCCAACATTGAACCTTGGATTAGCACCCTAATTTGCTCCGTATCACTAGACTCGCGAATCAAAATAAGCGCGTGAGCAGATCGAGATGCATATATGAAATGTAGATTAGGCTGCTTAGGTATTCGTGAGAATGGAATTAATGTGTTTATATTAGGTCGACGATTATTTCAGCAGTGGATTGTAGACAATTATGTTAAAAACAACAAGATCGATTGAAATTTTGTGAAGATCATATAAAAACATTACGTTCTGAATCATTCGAAGATTAATAGATTATTCAGGAAGCATTTCACGTGATTCACAATCCAAAGTGGGAGAAGTGACACTTTTTCCATCTACATTTGCGGGTTTACCACGGACAACAAATAATAATATGAAAAAAGGAAAAAAAAATTATA
Organism: Euura lappo; assembly: GCA_018257835.1. Classification (NCBI taxonomy): domain Eukaryota; kingdom Metazoa; phylum Arthropoda; class Insecta; order Hymenoptera; family Tenthredinidae; genus Euura; species Euura lappo. The sequence continues at coordinate 92,491 of JAEUYN010001139.1, forward strand.
TTCAATAATCTAAAGAGCGCGCGAGAAGCGCACAGTCCTAGTATATACATATATTGGGAAGGAGGGCGTGCGAAAAACATAAAACTTGCCGAACCGTTACTTAACGCGGGCGCCCCTGCAATATTTGTTATGCCTGTTTTCGATGCGTAAAATGGCACTCTGAACACCTAAGAATGACCCTGAAAGATTCGTCACGAATTGTGAATTACCCTGTATCACATATTTGAAATGTCTCTTTCCGTGCCGTCAAATGCCGTTTTAATGCCTGTGCCGTAAAAAATATTTATTAAGGAAAAGGCATTAAAAGTCACTCCGACGCCACCTGAGATGCACATGAACGTGCATATACACGGAGAGAAATTTATAGTAATAATAACAGAAAAAGTATGGTAATGAATCCTATACAGTATGCCATTCGTGACATATACTTGAAATATGCCAATTTGCGCGATATCTCATAGGAAATATTATTTTGGGAGGTTTAACACACGGTATGTGAAACCAACCAAAGTGGTGTCGCTTATCCCTTATAAAAAAGTTGGTTGTCACGATTATTTATCGCATCTATCGCTGGACCTCGCATCTATCGCTGCTTCTCGCATCTATCGCTGGACCTCGCATCTAATCGCTGGACCTCGCATCACCTCGCATGATCTCGCATTTCTGTAACCACCTTTCCGCGATGCCGATTGGACGGCGGTGACGCCGCTCGGATCTGACTTCGCACCGCTCGGAGCTGTTCGCCGGAAATTCTGCTCGGGGCGCGCGAAAAATATGACTGCCGGCAGTCGCTGTCACAAACTGCATATCAGTTAATTGACACGGTTAGAAGCAAAATACTTCTCGCGATGAAGGTTAAATTCGTGCTACTTGCTCCTATGGCTGGCGATAACCTGTATCGCAAAATCCCTTATAAAAAAGTTGGTTGTCACGATTATTTATCGCATCTATCGCTGGACCTCGCATCTATCGCTGCTTCTCGCATCTATCGCTGGACCTCGCATCTAATCGCTGGACCTCGCATCACCTCGCATGATCTCGCATTTCTGTAACCACCTTTCCGCGATGCCGATTGGACGGCGGTGACGCCGCTCGGATCTGACTTCGCACCGTATGCAGCTCGCGCGAAAAATATGACTGCCGGCAGTCGCTGTCACAAACTGCATATCAGTTAATTGACACGGTTAGAAGCAAAATACTTCTCGCGATGAAGGTTAAATTCGTGCTACTTGCTCCTATGGCTGGCGATAACCTGTATCGCAAAATTTTGAAGAGGCGAACAAAAGGTCAACATTTTGAACGGCTGAATTGATTTCGATCAAAGGTATGTTTGAGGTACAATTTAATAGTCTTCACATAACCTTAATCGAGGAAAATTTGTGTTGTGTTCGTTTGTGGCAGAATTTATGCAAACGTAGATTTTCTGTAAGTAACGGGGACGGCGATAGTTATGTAAGTTTTGATCTGACAGCTGACAGTTATTATCACACTTGTATATGGGGCTGTCTACGTTAAGTCACCTAGCCTCCAGACCACAACATTTTTATTTGCTTCATGATTTTGTCTGTTGTTGTCCCCTTACTCTAAAACATTGTTCTGAATTTTTTCAGATTTTTGGATCAGGGTTTAGATCCCAGGAATGATTAATCACTCACTGAAACAACCCATATCTGATTTTTGGCAAGGCGAATATTTTATCGAATTGATGCCTTGTATCCGACCAGTTGAATTGAATTTTTTTTCATTCTTCCAGTTCAAAAATAGTATTGATACAATTATGGATGGATAAAAGTCGTAGTTTGAGTGTATTCTTGACAAAAAAAGTTTTGATCGAGTGAAAAAAATATAAGAAAAATTCAGCCCACATTCTCGCGAGCGGGAGACTGCTCTACGTTAATCATACGATTTTTGTGAATTTTTTCAGATTTTGCGAAATGGTCCGTTTTTTGGTCGTAAAATAATCATAACTCATCAGAAAGGGTTTGTCCGAAAAATCTGGAAAAATTCAGAAAAATGATTTAAAGCAAGGACAACTGCAGACAAAATCACGAAGCAAATAAAAATTGTTGCGGTCTGGAGGCTAGGTGAATTGACGTGGACAGCCCCACATATAGGTACTATAATGCTTCTGAACCATAAATTTCGCCATGCGACTGCTGCAAATGATCGTTGGTGATGCTCAGGAATATACAGTACGATTTTTCGGAAACTTTTATCATCAGGTTGACATTAATAGAAAAAGTGAATGTCTGTAGTGACTCTATCAAAAAACAAAACTTTTTCCCTTTTTAAAGTACCTCACTACTGAAAATGTTGATGTGATAAATCATATAATGTTATGAGCGAAATCATCATGTCATTCATCATATGATTTACCTTGTGATTTCAGATGAATGTATAAAAAATCACATGATAAATCGTACAGGCACGCATCAGCAGATATAATGTATGGAAAATCGTATGGTAAATCATATAGTTCATCACGTAATTTGTTTTATAATATATCTGATGAGTCATGCATACATGAATTATTATATTATTTTCCACATATTTGGTCAAATTCACAAGATAAATCATATGATAAATGACGAGATGATTCCGCTGATAACATTATATGATTTATCACATCAACATTTTCAGTAGGGCTAAAAGATTCAAACATGAACATAAGAATCCTGACAGGTTTCTCGTTCTCCAGCCATATCTTTGCCGTGCGCGACTCAGGTGAGAGCAGGCAGGTCAGTTCAATGGTCCTTTGAAAATTCACAATAATTCAGAAAAGACAGGGATGGAGACTACGATTACGAGATGGTAAAATTCTAGAAATATCGCAGCTCCTATTCCTGATAAACGCCACCGTTCATTCGCTTTCGACTATGCTCCTATCAGTCACCAAACGGACCAGTACAGAGATCGCAAGAAAAAATTTAAGACTGTGAATATCAAAATCGGAACCAGTGGTTATCTGATGGCCAAAGTGAAGAAAAAGTATTAGCTCTGATTCCGAAAGGTTGCCAACACATTATTTTCGCTCGACTTTTCTTAACGTACGATTGAAAATCGGGATGTGAAGATTATCGGTTAGAATTTGGAAACTGACTTGAAATTGATAAATAGTTAAAAATAAAATATAGAACAATCTGCCTGCGTTCCTGATAGCGAAAGTAATCAGGAATCGTAGTTTTACAGCAAAAAACAGAATTCTCGTGAACTTTTTAAAACGTATAAAAAGGTCAAAGTTTTAAGTGCAGAGAAAAATAATTACTTACAAGTAAGGATCAGTTCAAAAATTACCTGAAAGTCATATAATTAATTCAGAGCTATAAAGACAATATGAAAGAATTGGGATTGAATGGAAGATGATGCGAGATCTAGAGATGTGTCGCGTTGAGGTGAACAGCGAACGTATTTAGTAATGCATTTGTCTATGGAGCATTCCATGCCAAATCGACCTGGGTTTGACCCTTGACCTCTCGGATTTGGTCCGCGATTCTTTATACAATCCAAATCAATCAGTGTGACATGGGAAAATGTTTCAGCAACCATTTATAGTGAAATAACTCCTGCTGCTATTAAAAAAAAAAAATAAACAGGAAAAGCTTGAAAACATCGAGAAGGAAAAATGTCCCCACTTCGGCTCTAGACTCAAAAATGTTGATATCTGACAGACGATTTTTCAGAATTTTTTCAGATTTTTGAATTATGTCGATCAATATGACCATTTTCAAAAATTGTAGACAATACGTCTCGTGGCGAAAAAAAAAAAAAATCATTCCCTTTCAAAGTGAGAAGAATCGTATAAAGAGTCGCGGACCAAATCCGAGAGGTCAAGGGTCAAACCCAGGTCGATTTGGCATGGAATGCCCCCTATAGTTCTGAGGTTTATCAATAGTTAGCATCTGAAGTGAAGATAATCGTCTAAAACTGTAACGTTAGATCGGTCGCGCCATGTAGCCCCTTAAATCAGAAGTAGTTAGTAAAGATTTGAAAAAGGTCAGCCGAATGAAAAAAAAGCGCTGTAATAACGATCTGAAAGTTGGCTTCAGAAGCGCGCGAAGCGCGCTATTGTGAGCTAGTCTCAGTAAACGGTATAAATTCCTGAACCAGGTGCGACATAGCAAATTTCGCCATACCCCAATAAACACAGGTACGTCGAATATACGTATATTAAACGTGTCCAATGTGGAAAGTCTTCATAAGTGGAACAATTATACGTGGACCACACATCATTCAATCAACGTATCTTGTATACCAGGAAAACCCGTGGAAAACACGTTTCTGTGTGCTGGTATATTCCACAAGTTTTCCACCGAATAAAAAGCGTTTTTTACACGTGTAATCCATGGTATATTTTTGGTCTCGATGTCCGCGTGCCCGACCTAATTTTCACCTCTCAAAAATTTCCTAACATCCACATTTTTATGGCAAAATGCTGTTGAACAAGTCCCATAGTACAGCAATTACCCAATAAACACACAGTGGTTGATGTGTGGTATAATAAACGTATCTCGACACGTTAAGAAAACGTTGGTAATAAACGAGTTACATCGAATCTATGGGAAATACTCGTATATTATACCATAAAGTTTTAGGTACGAAGTCCGCCTGTTATACCAATTTTTCGATACGCATTACTTATACGGGAAATATACGTGTATTATACCATCAATTTTTGATCACTGTCCGCGATAATATTTATTCTTAAAATGTCAACCAAATGTTGTTTTTAACATAATAATGTATTATTAATAATAAAAAACCGTTATTAATGAAAGACAATTAAAAATTTAAGAATTAAAAAAAAAAAAAAAGTGACTTCACGGGGATTCGATCCGGGAACCCCTCGGGTGTGAAACCAATCTCTTGTCCTTGCGCTGCTGCCAGCTCTTACGATGAACACAGAGTTTGAGGTACATAATATCTGCTGTACTATGGGACTTTGGCAACAGCATTTTGTCATAAAAATGTGGATGTTAGGAAATTTTTGAGAGGTGAAAATTAGGTCGGGCACGCGGACATCGAGACCAAAAATATACCATGGATTAAACGTGTAAAAAACGCTTTTTATTCGGTGGAAAACATGTGGAATATACCAGCACACAGAAACGTGTTTTCCACGTGTTTTCCACGGGTTTTCCTGGTATACAAGATACGTTGATTGAATGATGTGTGGTCCACGTATAATTTTTCCACTTATGCCGACTTTCCACATTGGACACGTTTAATATACGTATATTCGACGTA